>PVLA01000482.1:0-225859 GCA_004027455.1 Hydrochoerus hydrochaeris
GCTTGTAAGACCTAAAGATGCTGCAGAGGAGGCCTGAGATGCTACAGGGGAAACGGAGTTCGTATTGTCCTAAGTGTTTGAAAGCATTCAGTAACAGGCTGGAGAGGTGTCGAAGGGATTTTATGCTTGGAGTCACTGTCATCAGTTTTTAGGTCTGGCATGATTCCTAACCTCCCAGGCTTTCTCTGCTTCAAACATTTTTTACTCACTTCTCAGAATTATTTTGCTCTCCAAGAGCTCTGACCTGACCGTGTCACTCTGCTTCTCAAAAGCCCCCAGGGACTTCCCTCCCTCCTTAGCTTGGATGCTAAGGGCCACTTCAAAACTCTCCCGCACTGTTCTCACATGACCTTACTGTCCTGCTCTCCCCAGCAGTATGTCATGTGAAATAGCTAAAAGGATCCAGGAAAAGGTGCTTGTCCTGCACTTCTTTGTTAACCCGGCTGTGTTAGCCCAGCTTATTTTCAACTCTCCCCTGAGTAGGTGCAAGTTAAACAAGGAGCTCTGAGTCAATGCCTGCTTCAGCTGGAGGCCTTCCTGTGATCTGAACCTTTGTACACAAGTAGTAGGAATATATGCGTTCGATAGACATTTTCATAAGCAATTTTTCTCTTTTTTAACTTTAATATCTTCCCATATTGCATTCATCTGCATAACAGTAAACACATGCCCCGATAGAAAGTTGCAGGCAGGGATATTTATTTATAACAGATGGCGCAAAGCAAGCAGCATGATGAATTGGTGTGTGGCTCCTGAACTAGCAGGTCCATAAATAAAGTACCCTCAAAGCCACTTTGGGGATCTCACTTGCTCAGAACGAAGAAAGGAAAGATGATGCTTACAATTTTGTTGTCTTATATAATATAATCTCAAACATGTGCAATTTAACCACATTCAGCCAATGTTTTATAACTGAATTTTTTCCTTCAAAAGAATCTGTTTATAGGTAGTTTTTTCAGAGTCATGGAAAAATCATAACAATTGTAATTTTCCCTCTTTAGTTCCTTATGCATGTTGATTCAGTGACGCAAAGCATTTAAAAAACCATGTAGCTGCAAACTGATAATAGTCAAAATAGTGCAAAAACCAGTAGCATTTACATAACCTTTTGCATAAAACCTTATGTACTGATTAACTAGAATAATGAGGTTATTTCCAAGAATACAGTAATTAAAAACAATGCTATTCTTTGACCTTTGAATAATTTTGTTGCTTTTCCAACATAAAAGTAGACTAAGAGAATAAATATAAAAGCTATTTTGAAAGATTTTATGAATAAAGCTTATACACTTAAACTGAAATTTAGAAACAAAAGGTTTGATTTTTCCATTGCATTTTGGGTTCATTGACTTTGTTACAATTTTTGATGGGGGCTGATGTTGAAATTTTTAATAGTTCCATCAATTCTGGCACAACTACAGTGAGCCAGATATTTTCAGAGAAATATATATTTAAAAAAACAAACACCACTGTCATTACATTGATGAGAGAAATAAACCATATACTGGTGAGAATATATTTTTCACAATCAGAACTTAAGCTGTTTTTCACTGACAAATACTATTGTATCTGGTATGGTAACTCCTTTAGTAAAACAAATAATTTGACTCAATATCAAATTTACCAACTAATTTGGGACTTTTTGTTGGTAAGGAGAAGGGACCTATCATCCTTATAAACTTTTAAAAAATAAATTACATTAAACCTTCATCTTGCAAGTGCACCAGTACTCACAAACACAAAGTCAAATTGCTGTAAACATTTTTCAGATTAAAAAAAATGCTAGAGGAAAAAAATGTAGAGACAAGTTATAGCAATTTCTAAAAGATTTATTTATTGAATATTTATGTACTAATACAATATAATGTTCTATTATACATGCTAGAGGCCCTCTCAGTAGAAAGATACTCCTACTCTTCAGACGGGGAAGAGGAAGACTAACTTCTCTTTCAAATATATGGAATTAGCTAACTGTCTTTTTTTTTTTTTAGATTTTATTTAAAGAGGAACAAAAGCATGTAAAGGGTAGAGATAATACAGAATTCAAAAAAAAGATAAACAATAAAAAATCACTAGTTAATAAATTACATATTATCCTCTTAGAAATAGTTGTTCAAGTTACAAAATTAAAGCATACAAAGTAGGTAGTCAAACAGTGAGAGTGTGAACAGCTATGCATGCATAAATCTCTACATGTATTTCTATCCTTTCCATATTAGAGGGAAAAACAAACCTTAGCAAGACAAAGCAAAACAAAACAAAACAAAAAAATTCCTATAAAAATATGAAATCAAAAAGTCATATAAAACCACAGTACAAGGTGATCTACAAGGATTACTGTGTTGTTTCTTATTATCTTCAATAGAATGTCTATATCATCAGGCATAATTGAATATAACAGTATAATTGAGTATAGCAGTAAATAACAATATTAGTAAAATAAAACATTGTAGACAGTATAAAACTTAAAAGTCAGGTAGTAATCAAACCAGAGTGGATATTCTAGTGGATCTTGTCATCTTAAGTGCAGTTGCCTATACTCTCAGACTTGATACTATCAATCATAACAGCTTTAAATAAAATCTATCAATACAAAACAGTGATCCAACAAACCAGATTTGATTATGATCAGTCATGGTAAAACAGTATACATTTTACAGAGCTTTAGATTAAGTTAATAGGAAATTAAGGATGATTACCGTACTATATCCTGTTATTTTCAGGATTACTGTCTGTGCCCTCAAATCTAGCACAGGTAGAATGACTGGAACAGAATATAATACATCTAAGCAGAGTAGTGTGAGTAATGTGGGTTTTAAATCCTGGTTCACTATTAACAATATAGCATATCAAGGCCATGTATGTTAGAATTTCTAGTTATCCTTCTCTGCCTCATTTCTGCTATGCTATTTTTCTGCCTTTGCCTAGTTTTCTCCTTCATTCTACTTTCTGCCCCACTCATTGAGGCCTTTCTGCCACTGTTCCTAAAATCGTGGTATTTTTTTTCTCTCTCTCTAGAATGTCCTTCAGCATTCTCTGCAGGGTTGGATTGGTGGTCACAAACTCACCCAGTTCCTCTTTGTCAAAGAAGCATCTTGTTTCTCCATTAATTTCTAGTGACAGTTTTTCAGGGTATATCAATCTGGGTTGGAGGTCACCTTCCTTCAGGACTTGGAAGACTTCACTTCAAGCTCTTCTTGATCTGATGATCAGTGTCGAGAAGTCAGCCATGATTCTGATGGGCTTACCTTTATAGGTAATCTGTTTCTTTTCTCTGACAGCTGTTTTTATTCTGTTTTTATTTTGTTTTTATTTTGAATTTCTGGTATCTTGATTATTATATGTCTGGGTGTAGCTCTGTTTTGGTTGTAGGTGGGTGGAGTTCTGTATGACCGAATGTCATTTCCTTTTCCCATGTTTGGGAAGTTTTCCTTAATTATTTCCGTGAATAGCCTTTGTAATTCGCCTGTATGTATTCTTGCTTCTTTGTTCACATTTCTTATTCTTAAATTGTAGATTCTCTTGTCATCTTCTAGCCTTTGTATTGTTACTGCCTGTTTCCTTGTTATTTTTAAGAGATCTTTCCTTTCATGATCACACATTGCAAACTTGTCTTCAAGTTTTGATAGTCTATCCTTAGTTTCTTTGAAGGCATTTTGCCAGCTTTCAATGGAGTTTTTAATTTCCTGGTAGTCTCTTTGAATCTGCTTCATGTATTCTATATTTTCTTTATATTCTTTATCGAATATTTCTCTCCTCTTTTTGTGTTCCTCCCTTTTTCTGTCTATGTCATCCTGAGAGATGCTCCCTGAGAGCATTTCTTTTATTACTCTACTCATATCCTGCTTTACCTGATTTAATATTTCAGATTTGAGCTTGTCTACAAGGTCCCAAGGATATCTCAATGTCCATTGAAAACCTGTCTGATGTTGTGTGTTTGCTGCCCTCTCCCTTGTTTTTCCTTCTCCTGGATCAGGGCTCTCACAGTTCTGGGCTAGGAGCCTCCTTCTGCCTCTCTCTCCTGTCCTGGCTTCCTCCACACAGGTTACAGTGCAGGTCCCAGCATCTTCCCTTTTGGCCATGTTTCCTCAGAAGCACGCTGTTGAGGGACCTCCACCCTGTCCTGACTGCTCTTGTCACTGAGGTGTAGGCAGGCTGCGTATGCCTGCCTCTCCCCACTGGGCCAGCCAAACTTCGGGTGAAATCACATGGTCAGTGCATGCTAGGCACAGGGAATCGATTTGGGACATCTCATTGGGCCCCGACTAGGGGTGCGGCCCAGTCCAAGCAAATCGCACATGAATCTGCTCTGGGGAGGGGGCAACCAATCAAAATCACTGTCACTCCCAGTTCAGGCTCCTCCTGCCCGATTCCAACATGTCATCCACCTGGTAGCGCCCTTCCCATGGTGGGGGGGTCTCACTCCCAGCACTGACTGTGGATCAATGAAGGTTCCTCCACCGGCTCTGTTCTCCACTCTCTGTTGGGCTGACCAACCCCTGACTTCAGTGCTGCCACTCTTCCTGTGAGTGGTCGTGGGAACGAGTTTGGGCAGCTCTGCCTGCTGGTGCGGATTCAAGCTGGTGCAAACTTGGCGAGTCACCGTGAAAATGCTGTGTCCCTTAATTTTTAGCTGTTTCAGTTGTAGTCCCAAAATATTTGACAAGCTTTTTTATGTTTTAATTTCTTCCTGTGTCAAGAGGATCCATCTCCCTCTGTCTGGGTCTCTCCAGGGTGTTTTATTCTGGCATATGAATTGTTTCTCCTGGGAGGCTTTGTATTCTGTTGCTCACTGATCAGCCATCTTGTCTTGCTAACTGTCTTTTAAAATATTTCCTGGAAACACAAGTTTTAAAATATCTGTGAATTATTTGTACTTGAACATGAAATTCATAAACATGTAAAAATGATTTGCTATGTGTGTTTAAAACTTTTGCGATAATGGTAGGTGGCAAAGTGTCCCTATTATGCTTTGTAAAATTAGGAGACATTTCTGCTAATTAGGACTTAGTGTGCAACTGTAAGAACTAGATTTTTTCTTAGGTTTCTTGTACTCCAAACAGGTGTCCAGAAATGGGTTGCTCTTGGCAATGAATGGCAGCTTAATAATAATATCAGAGTCCCTGTCTCTGGTGGGGTTTTTTTTTTCATTTTTCTTGGTGTGTTGGCACATTAGTGTAAGCCAAAAAAGAAATGGATCTTCACACATTTCTGTTATTTTCTAAGCAAGAAAAAGAGAAAGGCATTTTCTCATGATGCTTTGCTTTTTTGTTCTGAAAGAGATGCCTCATCAGCTGAATTCATCCCAACATCCACTGCAGATAACTATTATAAAGATACCTTATTTATAAGAGTGACCGGGAAAGAGAATATTCAATTTATCAGTATTTAGATGAAGACAAGGAAGAAACTTTTGGGAAATAAGTATTGAGTAAATTAAACTACACTGTCTGACAGGATGTAATAATACTGACATGTATCAAACATATTAGTTCCTATGTCTGTAGCCATTGCTTGAGTCCAATGTCTGGAATACTTTCAGTTAAGGTTCTGTAGATGAAATAACTCATCTATGTTTTGTCTTCATATTTGTAAACTGTTTTTAGAACAATAGTATACTAATTCAGCAATCAAACTAAAATGACTGGGGAAGAATCCTAAGGAATGAAATTTAATTTGTAAAATGATGGTCCTCAGGTCAAAAATAGCTACAAGGAAGAAATTTGTTGTTGAGTTTTTGCTAATAGTAGATACATTAACTCCTCTCATGTAGTATTGCTTCAGTCACTGAACTGGGAAGGGTTGATTTTCTTCTAACTTGGGGTATTTGTATTTTCTTTGTTATTCCAAAAGCATATTGAGAACATAAAAATAGAATTCCTTTTAAAATATAGAATACCTTGAAAGAATTTTTTAGAAACTTCAAGTTTCTATCATACTTCATGTTTTCCTTCTGTAATCTTTCACATTATGTCTTTTAATGCCATTATTTGCCTAAGGATTACATAAGATTTTAGAGAAAGACAATGACCTTTATTTTTCTTTTGGTGGTCTCTGTGTTATTTTATATTTCAGTGGGTTAAATACTTAGAATTTCAATCTAATTTGACATGCTCAGCAATTTTTGACCTTTTTCTCAGAAACTATTTAGTCAATCCAATGCTCTGATGGTCTGAAAGAGAATTACTCTTATATGGAACTCCTAGGCGTAACTACTTAGAGGATTTTCCTGCCTTTCTGTAATTCTTAGCTAAATTGGGAAAACTAAATTCAAAAGAGCAAGAAAGTATGAATGTTTACAGACTTTTTCCTGACATTATTCTCTAAATAATATAGTATAATAAGTATTTATATGACTTTTTTTTTTTTTGTGCTGGGGATTGAACTTACAACTTAGCCTTTGCCAAGCAAGCACTTATGCCACTGAGCTAAACCTCTGGCCCTTTATATGACATTTATATTGCATCAGGTATTATGAGTAATCTGGAGATGATTTAAGGTACGGGGGAGGATTAAGTTATTTGCAAATGCTATATACCATTTTATATGAGGCTTCTGCATCCATGGATTTTGCTTGGGATCTGTGGAATCTAGAGGGCAGCAAGGTTCTCCTGGGACCAGTCCCCTTGAGATACCCAGAGATGCGTTTATTTTCATCAACGTATGCACAACCTTTTGTGTATTTTACATCATCCTTATATCACTTATAATTTCCAAATGCATTGTAAATGCTATGTAAATAGTTGTTATAATGCACATTTTCAGGAATAAAAAAGAACAAAAGGTTGTATGTGTTCAGTACAGATAGAAGGTGTGAATTTTTGGGAATATTTTCAACCTTTGGTTGGTTGTTGTAGATGTAGAATTGGTGAGCACAAAGGACTAAATTTGTTATACCATTTTGTATAAGGGACTTGAACATCTTTAGATTTTTATAACCATCAGGGGTGCAGGACCTGTAGCCAAGCCTCCACAGATACTGAGGGATGGCACAGCACAGTTACTTATCATTTACATGCATGGACTCTGGCATAACAAGGCTTGGGCTTGAACTCTATCAGCGCCCAAACTTGGGCAACTTAATGAAGCTCTGAGATTCAATTTTTTTATCTGTAAGATAAAGATAATGGTAATAAGTAGTTACCTTACTGGATTGTTCAGAGATTGAATGAAAATATAAAGAACACTAAGGTTGAATTAACATTAACTGTTCCTTTTCCTCAATCTTTCATTGCAAGTTGATATTCTACAAACCACATAGTTTCTTCTGAGTACCGCTTCAGCTATACCCTTGCATGCTAAAGTATAGCATACTTTTTTTATTTTTTAGTTCCAAATATCTTGCTAATTTGCTTTATTATTTCAATTTTGATTAATTATATCTGTGTATTTTTATATTTCCAAACTCAAGGATTTTTTTGGGGGGGATGGATACTGTTTAAGGGAGAGTAACTATCTTTGTATGTCTAGATCTATGTATGTATTTGTATATATGCATATATTTGTGAATTTTTCATTTGTGAAATATTGACAGATACATAGTATGGATAGGTTGGTGTGTTATACATTCTGGTATTTATCAAGAATTTGTTTTGGGCCCAATACAAAATCAGTTTTCCAAATGTTCCAATATTAACTTAAAATAAACATGTTTAAGGCATCAAATATGTCAATTTTCTTAAGAAAACATTGGTTTTCCAATGCAAAGTTCTATATATGTTCCCTAGACTAATTATGTTTACTTTATTATTTATATCGCATACATCTTTACTAGATTTTAGCCTTTTTGGTCAATTTATATAATTCCTTAATACCCCTCATTATAGTTGTGAATTTGTACATTTTTCATAAAATTAATTCTTTAGAGTTCTTTTGTTAGGTAAATACAAGTTTGATAATTTGGCTTTCTTACGCCAAGTTCATTTTTATTCTATATATTGTTTCTGCCCCTATTACTGCTCTTAACCTTAAAAATCTATTTTCTCTAGGAGTAGATACAAACTTCATTTTATTAATATTTACTGGGTGCAGGAATTTGATTGTTTTGATCACGCCAATAATGGCCTCATAGGCACCCACTCTCTTTGCCATGATTTTATAGCTCTTTCCATGGAGAAGTTGAATTTGTTTTACTATCCTTGCAGTCTGTGTTGATCATGTGACTTGCTTTACCCACAGAATGAAGCAGAAATGAGAATGTGCTTTTTCTTTCTTTTTTTAAAAATTTTTTTATTTAAAGAGAAAAAAACCAAAAAAGATAGCGATATTACAGAATTTAAAAAAAAGGATAAACACTAAGAGATCACTGGTTGCTAAATTACATATTGTCCTTTTAGAAATAGTTGTTCAAGTTACAAAATTAGAGCATACAAAGTAGACACTCAAGCAGTGAGACTGCAAACAGATCTGTACAACAATCCAACAAGAACGTAGAAGTATGGTTATCAATCCTACACACTTAAATATTCATGCAGTTATATCTTTTATAGCACTTCCTATTTCATCTCTTTTTTTACAATAACAATTATGCATTTTTAAAAAAATTTTATTTAAAGAGAAAAAAAGCAAAAGAAAAAGCATAGCAACAATACAGAATTCTAAAAGAAAAAAGAAAAAAAAAAGAAAAAACATTAAGAAATCACTAGTTGATAAATTACATATCATCATCTTGGATGTAGTTGTTCAAATTACAAAATTAACGGATACATAGTAGACATTCAAACAGTGAGACTGCAAACAGTTCTGTTCAAAGATCCAACAAAGATTCAGCAATATGGTCATCTATTTTACACACTCATACATGCAGTTATATCCCTTAGAGCACTTTCTTTTCCTCTCTTTTTTACACTAGCAATTACACATTTTGGGTTTTATTACTCTTATAGTTCTTATCACTTTTTACACTAGAGACACAATGTGATATTTATAAATATGATTCTTACTTACTTCACTAATGAAGATAGTCTCAAGTTGTCTCCATTTACCTATGAAGGCCTCAAGATCATCTTTTTTATAGCTGAGTAATATTCCATTGTATAAAAATGCCACATCTTTTTCATCCACTCTGCAGTTGATGGGCATGTTGGTTGTTTCCAAGATTTAGCTA
This sequence comes from Hydrochoerus hydrochaeris, assembly GCA_004027455.1. NCBI lineage: Eukaryota > Metazoa > Chordata > Mammalia > Rodentia > Hydrochaeridae > Hydrochoerus > Hydrochoerus hydrochaeris. The sequence continues at coordinate 9,107 of PVLA01000482.1, forward strand.
TTACAAATTGTGCAGCTATGAACATGGGTGCACATATATCACTGTGATATGAACTTGTCAGTTCTTTTGGGAAAATACCCAGGAGGGGAATAGCTGGATTGAATGGAACTTTCAATCCTAGTCTTCTGAGAAATCTCCATATGGATTTCCATAGTAGTTGCATCAATCTACACTCCCACCAACAGTGCAGCAATGTTCCTTTTTCCCTGCAGCCTCGCCAACATGTTATCAGCTGATTTCTTGATGGCAGCTATTCTTTCCAGAGTGAGGTAGAATCTCAATGTTGTTTTAATTTGCATTTCTCAAATGACCAGTGATGGTGAGCATTTCTTCATGTGTTTATTTGCCATTTGTATATCTTTCTCTGAGAACCGTGTGTTCATCTCAGATGCCCATTTTTGGAGAGGGTCTTTGAATTTGGGGGGCTTGATGTTTTTCAGAGAATGTGCTTTTTCTAAGGCTAGGCCTAGAAGTCTTTCATGTTTTTTTCCTCTTGAGAGTTCTGCAGCTGTTCAAGGTAATCTTCTGAATAATGAGACAGGTGACTTGATCATATCCCCCTCTTCTGGCTTAGCCCAGGGCTACCTGCAGTATAGCCATCCTAGCCTAACAAGTCTGCTGACCTTCTTCATGGTAGGTACAGCAGAGTCAAAGTCAGCTTCCAGTTGGTCTGAGCCTCACAAGTAATCATAAATACTTATATTTTAAACTATTGAATTTTGGGGTGCTTTGTTAAATAGCAGTAGCTGACTGATACAAATCATATGAATTCTTTTTAGACATTCACTGGTCTGCCATTTTATTGGTAGTTTTATTTTTATATCATTTGTACTATGTTTTAAAAATCTGTTTAAAATGTAATTAGACTTTAAAAATCCAATCTGAGTGTTCCTTTAGTCCATTTTTGATGATAATAGGTGTATGTATACATGTGCATGTGCACAGGATCTTTTATGATTTTTGTTTGCCTCTATTGTTGATGTTATTCATTGTTTCTTCTTCCTTGCTTTATATTAAACTGGCAAAATTTTTCTTTGTGACATTTTTGTATTTCTCCTCTCCTAGCTTGATGTATATTTTACTTTTTGTAGTAGTTATACTGACATATTTAATGTTTATGTTTGATTTAAGAAAATCTAATGTGATAAATATACTCAATCTCTGTTCCTTATAACCATTACAAGATCAAGATCATTAGTGTATTTTAACTTCTACTACCATTCCTGTTATATGCTACAATTGCCTAATATTTTAGAATAACCTTGGTTTTAGTGTCTCCTTCTAAATGACTAGTGCATTGTCATTATAGTCAATGTATATTTGATTTTATAACATAATTATCTATTACTTTGATTGTTTTGCTTCTTGTATTTCATTTTTTTTCTTCCATAATTTCTTTATGTCTAGAGTTTAATCTTTGGTAGTTTTTTTTTAAAGAAGGATCAATGAATGGCACAATCTCAGCTTTTATTCTAGGCAGAATAAAGAATTGGTAGAGAATACGTAGAAATTATTATTTCTACCTATTCTCAAGTATCAATTAGCTAGGCAAAGAATTCAGGATTGCCAATTATTTTCTGCTAATGCTTCAGAGCTATTAGTTAATATCTCTTGTTGCTATTGGGAAAAAATATTGTACTGGTAGTTACCAAGTAGGAATTCTGTTTTATTTGGTTGCTTTTTTTACTTTTTCACTTATGGCAGTTTTACAGTTTTACTAGGAATGTGTCTGAGTGTAAATTTACTTTTGTATACCTTGCTCAGGATTTATGTTTATTGAATGAGTACTCTTTTTTCTTTAAACTCTAGACTACTCTTTTACAAATACTGCTTTATTCTATTTCTTTCAAATCATCTTTAGAAGTATATTGTTCTTCTTGGGATGCATGTGCCCATAGTAGCTTTATCTTTCTTGTTCATATATTTTTGTCTCTTTTGATCTTGTACTATCCTTGCTGGATTCTTGGTAGTTCATGATTTATGCTTTTGTTTACTGATTAAGTCTCTGTTATGGTTCATCTTTTATTTAACTTGTTTATTAAAGTTATAGTGATTGCAATTTTTATTCTATAGCTTTTATTCCATTTGTTTTTAAACTCTGTTTCTTTGTCATAGGTTTAGTTCTACTATTGTTAGTTTACTTCTAATTTACTATTAAACTTCTAGTTTACTAGTGTTTATATAGTATATTCATTTTATATGCCTATTTAATTTATTTTATTTTCTTAGTTCTGATATTCCCAGAAGTCAATCTTGAGAAGATTCGTGTGCAAATGATTTACTTATGAAGTGAAGCAAAGGCAGGAATCACTGTAAGTTATCACCTGCTTCCGTTGGCACTGCCCTCCCCTGTCCAGGAGTAAGGGAGCCAGGTTGTTTATTAGCAATTGGCTCTTCTAAGGGGCACAGTTCCTTGCAATAAGTATCCTGCTACAGGAAAAGTATCTGCGGCTGCTTTAGAGCCCTCCTTCAGGCAAAGGTCTACAGATACCTGTAATTGAAAGATAACAATAAATATAAAGGGATAAGGTTCAAGGTCCAAGGCATACTAGGAAAGTGATCAATATTTGCTACAAGAGGTTAATTGGTTTTGTTGCTTACTCTTGGTTTTGGTGTGTAAACAAGGCTAAATTTTAATTATAAACTCATCATTAGTGATGTTCTCTTTCTATATGTGGATAAAGTGTGTGCATGCACACGTGTGTGTGTGTGTGTGTGTGTGTGTATTTTCTTCCCTCTGGATTCAATTGAGTACATATTTCTAGTGGTTTTGTTTTTATTTTTACAGGTGTGCATAGTATGAATTTTTTAAAATAAAAAATTAATTTCACAATTGGAGAGAACCCTAAACTATGATAAATTCAGCCTAATATTAAATCTGTGCAGGTTGCGCATGTTGGGTTTGCGGGCTTTTTAAAATTTTGTTTTATTTTTTGTTTGCCTTGTGCTTTGGGCAGTACTGGGGAATTAACTGAGGTCTTTCATGCAAAGTGACACCCCTAGACATCCTTAGTCCTTTTCATTTTTTATTTTGAGATAAGGTGTAGCTAAGGTGCTAAGCTGTCCAGGCTGGACTCCAACTTGTGATCTTCCTGCCTCAGCCTACAACAGTAGTAGAATTAATAAGCATGTACCACCAAGCCCAGTTTGAAAACTGAATGACTCATTTCCTTTCCCTTAGTGCTCATAGATAAAATTCCTTATATTCCTTAAGCGGTGGTCTATTTTCTTTCTATTGTTCTCTACTCTGATGATGTTATCTTAAAGGTCCTGACCTGATGTTCAGTTTCAGTTCTTGAAGCCTGTAGACCCAAGGCCTTGTCTTGTGTCTGCTTTGCAACCCTAAGCCCCTACCTCACCGCTGACACCCAATCAGCTCTGGCACTTGCGGTTAGAGCTTTCTGTTCCCTTGTTTCCTTTTTTCCTTTCAAGCCGAGGTACGCATTAAAGATTTTGTCATGTTTTGCGAAGTCTATTTAGAAGGCCAAAAAATATAAGTATAGTGAAATGGAAAACCCATAGACAACCCCTAAGGGTGAACTAAATGATAAGGGATCCTCATGAGCCCCAGAAGATGAGGCAACAGGGCTGAACAACTCACAGATGCAAGAACCTCATGCTATTGACATCGGTGATTGAGAAAGTGGGAAAAATCACATTGGCAAGAGAAGGAGAACCCAAAATAAGAAATAGTATTCTCAGAAAACATGGAAAGCAATTTAGCAGTCCTGGTTAAAACCTGGGCTCTTTGCTTACTCCAAGAACAGAAAAAGCCAACAGTCCATCCCCTTGTGTAGCTCTCAGTCACCTCTCAAAATTGCTGCCAACACTGTCTTCCAATTTAGCTCTGCCCACCCATAAAATGAGGAGAAAGCTCTGCATGTAAAATCAGAATTGAACAGAAAAAAGGAAAGAGAAGGTCAGTTAAATGCAGAGAGTGGAAAATAGCAAAAAATAAAAAACCTCTCAGCAAGCTACCATATTTATTTTGAATAGTGTTATTGAGGTATAATTGCCGTGCTATAAACCACGCATACTTAGTGTCCAACCTGATGAGCTTTGACATGTGAAACCAGCACCACCCTCAAGAGGGTGAACGTATCCACTGCCTCACAAAGCTCTCTGGTGCCTCCTCAGGATCCCTCCCTCCTGCCCGTCTGTGCTTCCCTCCAGGCATTCACTAATCTACTTTCTGTCACTGCAGATTAGTTCGCAGTTTTCCAGAATTTCATAGAAATTGAGTCATCAAACGCGTACTTTTTTTTCTTGCTTTTTTTCCCCACTAAATATAATTATTTTGAGATCCATCCATGTGGTTCCAAGTATATAACATTAGCTTGTTCTTTTTAAAGGCTAAGTAATATTCTGGTGTGCCAATATGTCATAATTAATTTGGTCATTCATCCACTGTGCCATTACGTTTGTAGCTATTATAAATAGAACTGCTGCAAGTCTATATCCAAGTCTTTATATAGGCACACTTTCATGCTTCTTGAAAAAGTACCAAGAAATGGAATGGATCATAAGGTAAGTGTGTGTTTAAGAAAATGTCAAACTGTTTTTGGAAGTTGTTGTATCCTTTTGCCTTCACGGCAGAAGATGTATCTTTAGCAACAATTGGCATGGTCAGTGCTTTTCATTTTAGCTATTCAAATTGTTGTGTCAAGATCTCTCTCCTGGTTTAAATCTATGTTTCTCTAATGACTAATGCTATTGAACAGCTTTTCATATGCTAATTTGCCTGTGATGATGTATCTGTTTACTCTTCTGCCACTTGAAAATCAGAGTGCTTGTTTTCTTAGTTTTAAATTTTAAGAGTTCTTTATTCTTTTTTTTTTTCTTAGTTTTAAATTTTAAGAGTTCTTTATTCTTTTTTTTTTTTTTTAATACCTAGGATTGAACTCACAACCTTGTGCTTGCCAGCCAGGCATTTATGTCACTGAGCTAAATCCCTGGCTCCAAGAGCTCTTTATTCTTGAGAGTCTTTTTTTTTTTTTTAAATCAGATATTCCATTTTTTTTCACCTTGCACAAAAATAAAGGAGATGTAAAGGTAAAAAAGTTATGAAAGCCAATTCTCCTCTTCCAAATTCAGAAAAATCTGTTCGCATAAAAACGAGCAACAGAAAACTTTTGAGTTCAAGTTTTATAAGACATTATTACAAGAAAAAAAGCATTAAAAAGCTTCATGAACCCTGCCTAACACACAGGACAAACCTCTGTACTAAAAAGATCATTGCTTTAATTATAAAATTAGAAAATAAGTCAGAAAGCTTGGTGCTGAATTCTGAGTGTTTAACGTTATATGCTTATTTCTTTGCTTTAACAATGTCAAAAAGGTGTACTGACTTTTACATTGCAAGTTTCCAACACTTCACTTAACATAAAGTATTTTTACAATATGACAGAAAACTTAGAGACATTTCTCAGGAAGCAACTCAATACATGTTTAATTAGAGACAAATAGACTATCACAGGAGAAAATTTTAGAGGAGATGTTAGGCTGAAGACACTGGATTCCACTTAGTAGGGGTATTAGGAGCAACAGAAAATATAGTTCCTGTAGAAAGAAGAAAGATCTTAAATGGAAAGAGCCAGAACAATAGTTTCTCACAATTTTTACTTGATGCAGCCATGATTCTACTATTGAGGTGGAAAAATAAAGGAGATAAAGCAAATGCATCTGATGAAGGTGAGAAATAGGAAGAATTCTCGCTGATAAAATGTTTATGGTTCGGGAAAAAAAAATAGGGGAGAAAGCAAATGGAGAAATGGTTACCTAAAAGTGATATAGATGGTTTAGCGGGAAAGAAATAGCCAGCAAAAGAATGTGGAAAAAAAGAAACACAAATGATTAAAACCATCCTTTAAAGATTTGCTCCTTCTTTTTGAAAAATTTAAAAATATTTTCAGCAAACAGTACTGCTTCTCTCCTGGTTTTGTTTTATTCAGTCTTCCTTTCTACACTGTTGTCTGTTCTTTGTTTTGTATCCTAGTTTTGCAAGGGGAATTCTGCCTAACCAGACACCAGGGGAACTGCCAGTTATGTCAATCAGCTGTCATAACTAGGGCCAGAGACCAAAAAAGAACAGCATAAGCCAAAGAGGAAGAAACAAATTAAAAAGAGACAGAGATGGTGTGTGGGAGTCTGTTTGGGGTGGGCGTGTGGGGGAGGGCAAGAGGAGCCTGCTGGGCTGGGAAAACACACTTCACCCATTTCTCCTGAGTCACTTTAGCTATACTTTTTTTCAGTGCTGTGGGAAATCAAGAGTAAAAGCTTGGCTTATCAGTGATTTTACTGAGCCAGGATTTGGAAAACTGAAGGGACATCCTGTACCAGCTCTGAAACAGTGACCTCAACAGAATCTCCACCCTGAAGATCTCACAGCAACATGATTTGCCTCTTTTGTGTGGTAGCTCTGTAAGATATACAGGCTGGGGGCAGGCAGTGGGAAAATGCAGAATTAAAAAGTGACTTCAAATAAAAGACTGGACAACGTAGTGGGCCTATTTCCTATGTGAAATGCAGTAGACGGACGATTTTACCAAGTCCAGCCATTTGCTCGTGTTTGGATTAGTCCTGGGCAGTATCATTAAGCTTGCAGCTCTGCCAAACACAGTTAGGATTTGCCCAGGCCAATGCCCCCAAACAGACCCTGAGTTCAGTGTTATGTCTACTATAATCCAGAATGGGCTGTTCGTCATGCTCTTTCCAGACATAACATAAACCACCAAGACAACTATAATTAAAATTAGGCACACGAAACAACCTTTGGCTAGGATTATTTTGGCCCAGCTGTTTGAGATCAGTGAATAAGACATCTAGGTTCATAACCTTAGCTGAGGACTGATGCCCTCCATGACATAAGTATTTTTTTTAAATGGAATTAGTTCTACCTCGGTGAATCCGGGGTTGAGTAAGAAGAGTGTGTTTAGATTTGCTCTCTGTAGGTATATTTTGTTCCGATTATTGCCCCCACTTTTGATTTATCCATTATGATTTATGATATGGTATGAACCTAGATTTAAGTATGCCAAGATTTGATGAAGAATAAGAAATGTTATATATGCATTCCTGATTATATAATTGTAAACATTAGATTTTTTTATATTAAAAGATAATCCAGTTAGCTATGGAAGAAATTGTATTACATGATCCTTTTATTATTGAGTAGAAGTATTGGAACATATATTCTTCAGGTTATTGAGTTTTAGAATCTATTATACATTAACACTTATGAGGTTAGAATTTCCAAAGTCCTCACAGACACAAATGATAATTCTTATGCCAAAGTTTTCTTTAAAGACTTTAAGTGAAATATAGATACTAAATTCAAATAGCCATATGCCTATCTGTCCATCATTACTGAGGAACATTCATTTCAGCAGAGGTTGGCAGTTACACTCTTCAATGTGTCTCCAGGGCCACATCCTTCACATATTTTATCTGAAATAGTTTTATCTATTTCTGGCCAAGACCCCTTTTGATCCAAATAAAATCCATTTTTTAAAATTTGTGGTTTCTCATGGGGAAATTCACATCTATTTGTGATTATTAAGTTCAGAATGTGGTTTTTTAAATAGCTACTTCCAGTGAATTCAAAATCAAGCTAGAATAGCTCAGAAGGCAACGTGCTTCTCTTAATATGCAGTTCATTTTGAACAAAGTTGCAGTCAATATATGCACCATAACAGGAAATGGTGTGCATGCAATAATATTTTTACAGTAAGTAACATCTTGTCATTTGTCAACACATTTGTCTTTTTTATTCCCCTGTAGCTAAATTTGGTTAGAAAATGTCTATATAAAAAGACATCCATGTATTCCTGTATTTCTAGTGCATGTCTCTAAAAGGCCAAAGCACTTGACAAGCTGGCTATTTTAACTCAAAATGATACAGAAGTTATAAAGAGTGGATGTAGAAAAGAATACAAGATTTTTCTAGTTAAATTTCAGGCTTCCTTGAAACTGTACATCTGCTAGCAGACCAAATCAAATATCAATATGGAATTGGGAAAGCTATGGTGATACAGAGATGGCCAAGATCTATCCCTCTGCTCTGAATTCTGAGTTGTGTTCCTTAAGGTGAATTTACTTTTAAACAAATCATATTCTCTTTCTTTGTAAGCATGCACCAAAGTACACAAGATACATGCACTATTAAAAACCCAATCATGTCACTTAGTGTGCTGAATTCACAAAGCAGACCAAAATAAAAGTGTAGGAAGTAGTGGTCAAGAAAATTATCATAGAGAATGTGTGGAAGGAGGAAGATTGAGAAAAATTCTCATTCTTTCATTCATCCTAACTTCCATCATAAGTCACACTCAATTAGCTAGATTCATAATTTAAATATAGGTGGAGAATTCTTGAAAAGAAAAATGTAACTGTCCAAGTCTTGAATTATGCTTAACATTTCTCAAATAAAACACATATGCACATGATTTACACACACACACACACACACACACACACTTTCTTAAGCCAAAAATTAGAACATTCTGTGCCTCAATAATTTTGCCATATTTCTATAAGGCTAAAATTTTCCCTTAAATACCAAATAATGTACTTGTCTTGTCCTTCCATAACATATTGGGAAGAATTTTTCCACAAGTCTTCCCAAAGACCAGATAAAAATGCCCTTTCTCTGTCCCTGTCACTCTCCTATTTCCTGTGCACACCTACTTCTTGGACAGCTGTGTTTTATACTGAGTTCATGTCCTTACTGAAAAACTGTGACTTAGGAAACTTTTTGTGCGGTTTTAGAAATGAAAATGTTTTTTTCCTTGGACTGTTAAGAAGCTGGCTGGTCAACTTCTAAGTCTATGATGGGAGAATCTGATTCACTTTTAATTTTCCTTGCTTGTTTTGGGAGTAAACATTTAAAGAGCATTCTTTTCAGAAATGCATTACCTTCCCATGAAGAGGAATTAGAAAAAGAAAATCTGATCTTTTCCTTGATTGAAGTTAGTAGCAGCATCTTTGATGAATGTTTGGAGTGTCTTTGGTATATTTAACCTTATAATTTCTGTTTTCAAAAGGCAGTATTAATAGGAGGCCTAAGTATTAGTGTTTGAATATTTCTGTATAGCACAATGTCATTTCTGGTATGAATACACCCTGGTATGAATACATGGCTGTGTTTCTTGGAATAAGGTATATTTGCCCCAGCAGTTGGTCATACTGTATCAAACACTTGACCTGCTATGCTCTCTGCTGAGTCATGTGTGTGTGTGTGTGTGTCTGTGTGTCTGTGTGTATGTGTGTGTGTAACTTGTTTAGAACGGCTCGAGTCTTGAGTCATGCCTTGTGTAACTGTTATCTTCATTTCTCTTTAGCTGTCTCCCAGATCTTGAAGTTCAGTGTTACATTGTCCCTTGAGTATCTCATGCAGTACCCGAAGCTCATAGTGAACATTCTGGGATTTAGCTCAATGGCACAGTGTCTGCCTGGCAAGCACGAGGCCCTGAGTTTGATTTCTGTTTCCAAAAAATGAATGAAAGAAAGAAAGAAAGCAAGAAAGAAAGGAAGGAGGGAACATTCTGGCAACAAGACATTCGAGAGCAAATTCTTCCCATCCACACAGATGGATAACATTCAAAAGACACTCTTGAGGACACAAGATCAATTTCCTTTCAGCTGCCTAATTAAAGCATAGGAAATTATCCAACTACTTGCCTACATTCTTTAAAGCACAACTTTTAATAATTTGTTAGCTTCTTCATTCTTTTCCCTCATTTATTTAATGAGAACAATTCTGAAAAATAAATAAAAAGTGTACTTCCTCTTTTTTATAATAGATAAAGAAATATTATTGATCATATTGTGATTTTATTATGAGTAAAGTAACCTACATCATAATATTCCATAGTAGACTGTAAGTTGTTGTTTTGCTCTGTTTTGTTTTGTTTGTTTGCAGCATTGGGGATTAAACCCAGGGCTTTTCGCTGAGCTTTGTCCCCAAGTCCTAGACTATAAGTTTTCTAAAATGAGAAAGTATTAATTATATTTATGTCTTCCATAATAGATAAAAGAGTGCTTTATGTACAATGGAAGCTCATAAATTTTGTAAATGTCGTAGAATGTGCCTAGTTTTTACTAGAAGGTTCTCAAAGTATTTTACTAAAACAGAATGTCTTGGATACAAAGCTTTAGGAGTAATAGATTACACCATTTCCTTCAAAAGGAAGTTAGGATAAAGTATGTCCAAATGATTTCAATGGAACCACAATACAAGAACAGAACAATAAATTCTAGATATCTATGTGGTTTTAGCTCCAGCCACATGGAGTGTGACTAATGTCACTGTTCTGGCATGAACATATGGCTAAGCAGAGAAGGAGAGAAGAATGGAAAGACATTGAGAAAGAACCTGAATAACTCATCTAGTTTTACTCCCTAGGAATTCAATGTGGGATTTTTACTTGCCACCTACTACAAAATGGGCATCATATTACATTTTTTAGGATATGCGAAGAGGGTTAAGAAACATTTGTGATCTGGAATATAAACATAGTTTCTACAAATCTTCTTAAAATGCCAACATGATTAGCTTGAAGAGGTAGTGAAATAATACATGAGCACCACAACTTATTTTAGCATCAAGGACAGGGCTCTGAAAGATAAATGATGATGGTGGAGAATGATGAAGCCAAGAGCACTAGGGAAAAAGTGGTGGAAAAAGCGCTAATGCTGGAGGTGGGAGGAAGTCCAAGAGGGGTGCTGCTGCAGAAGAGGTCGCACGCGGATTCTAGGCGCATACATGCGAATAGGTGATTGTAACAGGACCATGTCCTCACAGCCCGTTCCTGAGCTCTTTTTAGGGGTGTTGGTGAGGTACTCCTGGGAAAATTGATAGTAAGGTATGGGAAGGGAGATGTGATGCTTCACCATATCTGTGTTCCTTTTTTAAAAAAGAGGAAATTAGTAATTGCTCAGAAAACATCAGTTTGCAAGACCTAAAGTTTCTGAAAGTGCTATTTTCAAGGTGCGTACTTGACTATGGAAAATACAGGTTGACAGTCCAGTGAAAGTGTTTAGTCTTCTCATAGATATTTTCTGAATTGCCAAAATCAGTTTTAACCATAGCCACTCTTTTTCTGCTCAGCTTTACTTACTTAGAAATCTGACTATAACTTCTTCTGTAGATGTTTTATTTTACATCATTATGCCATAGGATTATTGAAACATATGCTAACACTGTTCATTTTTTAAAAAGTAAACTACCATCTAAATCATGTAAACATTTGCATGTTAAAGTTCAGGGTAACATTATTTCAAACCCTGTTTGAATTTGACCACACTATTCATCGTATGGGTCTGCAGGGTGTAAGGAAAAATGGGACAGTTTGGATTTGCTTTCAGTACCTGGTGATGAGTTAGTTCTAAAATTCAATAGGTGACTAGGAAAAGGAGATAACTTTTTAACGAAGTTTTAATTGAGACTTTGGTTTTTAGTAACCAAAAATAATTGTAGCTCTTTAGACAAATACTGGGAATTTTTTGGGCACTGAAAGCAAGAATGCAGCCAGTCTTTGAGAAAGAATTGTGATGCCCCTAGGAGGTCAGGAAGGCCAGGAGATACTCTTTCCCCAACTTTTGATCCTGGTACACAGGTCTCAAGTACACTTCTCTGAGGCAACTGTTAGGGTTCTAGTTGGATGTGAAGAAAAAATGAACTCAGTAAGTATCTCAGTCAAAACTCTGGGGCTCAATTTGAATCTGCTGCTTACCCTGATCTAATAATTTTCTTCCCGTGGAACGGGGTAAGGTGGGAGGAGAAATGAACAGTGAAGACCATCCAGTCAGAGATCTACTCCAGTGAGTAGGTGCCCAAAGACGTAAGTCGGTTCATTAGAGAAGACACCCAAGAGAAATAGTTTAGACTCTGCAATTGAATTGAATAAGTTAATGTTACAGAGTAGGGAAAAATTAGAGGACAAAGTAAAAGAGAAAGAAATGAATGGCAGTAGAAGTAAAACCCATTTTTTCTCAACTAGGATTAAGATCAGTCATTATTAAACACTTGAGTGAAAGTATTTCCTCTCCTTTGCCAATGTGGAAGGGGGAGTGCTATGGGAATTTCACTCCCACCCTAAAGCATTTCCTGACATCATTCCTCACTGATGCCCTTAACCTCTAAACTTCCACATTGTTTATAACTTGTACTTTACTGAACTCTTGTTAATATAACTATTTTATCATTAAGTGCTGTGCAGATACTATGCAGATATATAAGGATATATATATATATATATATATATACATACATACATATATATATCTTTAAATTCTGTTTTTATTTATAGAAAAAAAACAAAAAGAGGGTAGAAATAATATATAATTTCAAAAAAAGTAAGAAATCACTAGTTGATAATTACATATTTTCCTTTTAGAAGTAGTTGTTCAAGTTACATAAGTAAAGCATACAAAGTAGACATTTAAACAGTGAGACTGCAAACAGTTCTGTTCACCTATCCAACAAAAACTTAGTAATATGGTTATCAATGTTACACACTTAAACATACATGCAGTTATATCCTTTAGAGTACTTTCTTTTCCTCTCTCTTTTTTTATCTTTAAATTCTTCATGTCATGAAATAGGGCATACACACACACACACACACACACACACACACACACATATGTTCTCAATCTAGCTTCAGGGAGAATGTATACACTAATACCTTGAGCAGCAATTCATCTGAATGTTAGGCTAATCAAAAGCTATATCCTTTATTCACATTTCAGTATCTATCGTGATTTGCAAGATCAAACATACTCTGTGTTCAGTCTGCCAGGTACCTTGTGGTCTTAACAGTCTCTGATTCAAAGTTCTAAGGTATAAACTCTCCCCAGTGAAAACTCTGTGAAAAGTCAGGACCAATGGAGGTTTTGTGACAACTTTAGCCTGCAGGTGTTGCTGTGGTGTAAGAAGTATGAAGAGATGGTGAGTAACACATCAAACAATAGTGAGAGAAAGATGTTTTTGAGCATTCTGTTTATATCTCACATGCAAGAGCAGGTTTCCCCTGCTCCACCATCTCTCTGTGAAAGGACTGGGGTCCATTTCCCGAACAGGCCAAAAAGCAGAGGGTGTGTGTTCTCGCCAGCTGGACCTTGATATCTGAAAGGATGTCCTGTTTACATTTGGCACAAGAGCTCAGTGCCTGCACTGCTTGAGTGCCCAGAGAACGGGATAAAACTCAAAATGAATTTTCACACAAGCTTAAAAAATAACCTGCAGCTAACCCTGTCATCATACCAGCCGGGGCTGGTTTATCAAAAGCCTCTATTTCAAAAGAAGTCCTGCTAAGAAGGGTGAGGCCATGGTATTCATGGAATGCGTCTTATTAGTGGCTTGGAGGATTTTCCTTATCCTTTTTCTTTCTCTTCCCCTTCCCTTTGCTTTCCCAACAACTATTTTGTGTTTGGTTGTTTGTTTTGTTTTGGGTTTTTTTCTGTCATTTTTTGAACAAGGAGTAAAAGGAGAGGAAGAAGCTTGGCCAACAGCCTGACGCATTCCATGAAATGACCTGTGTAGGTAACTGAACACTTCACAGTGTAATATCATTACAGCTGAGCAGTTAGTAAAGAAAAAAACTAACAAAGCAAGTATGTTTTAGGGCCAGAAAAGTTTCTTTTTCAAAATGCTTATATTTTAAAGCAATAATTGAGAAGGTGTAAGAGGGGTGGTGACAAGAGCCAGAACTGAGAAGGGAAAAAAAATCTGCTATTGGTAAAAAGTTATCTTGAGAGACGGAAGGTCTTAGACATCTGAGTTTGTCCTGGTAGTTAAAGCACTGTGAGAGTCGGTCTATTTGTTAGCTGCAAATCTTTGTTAAGCAAGGACATGATCTTGTGATGCTTTCTCAAGGGTCTTTTGTCTTCCTGACACCTCCCCTCTCTGACTCCTTAAGTGGTAGTAAATACTGTTATCTTTTATTACTGGATACCATTCTGCTTTTCGTTCTTCCTGATACACCAATATGGTTTCAAAAGCATGACTTCTGTATCCTCAATGAGGTTGGAAGGTTTTTCACCACAAATTCCATGTTTTAGTCATTATAATGGCAACAGAGAAATTCATCAGAAAAAAATCAGAATAACCCAGAAGTTTCTAAACTTTGATTTTTCCCAAAGAATTTGTACCACATTTTATAATTTCTTTGTTTATTCTATGTTACACATACAAAACTAGCCTTGAATATCAAATTGTGTGTATTTGAGGATGCCAGCACCTCTCTTGCAAGTGGTGGAGCCAGAATTTGCAATTGAATAGCCACATAAATGGAGACCAGGTACTGATACCCACCATTTATCATAGGTTTGCAAGACAACCGCATTTGTTTCCATCTACATGTGAGAGAACATGGCTAGCAATCAGGTCAGCACTGTGAACACTGCACTGTATTTATCTTTAGTCTCTAAACATTGTGTGTAATCAAGGAAGTGAGATGGAGTAATAAAAAACCATTATAGAGTCCTGAAAGCCCTCAATTTCATATTTACATCTTGGAATCAGCTCATTCTGACTTCATAACTCCTTAATTAGAGGCATAGTCATTTTCTTTTCTGTAGGGCATTTTTTTCACCCTCACAATACAAGCATACATTTGGTAACTAATACCAGCAATTAGCCTCATCTGCTATGTAAATGAGTGTAATTGCAATTAAATACTTTAGTAGGCCCAAAGGGAAAACATGCAATCATTACAAAGTAAGTAGGAGAGCATGGTTAAGGGACATTTAGAAGTGTTAGCAGAAGTGCCTTTTCCCCGTGGTGTCAGAAGTCTTCTATGGTGAATTATTTCACTGGGAGCGCTGGAACTTGACTTGCATTCCTTGTTCCATTTTCCAACAGAGATAGGTGAAAACTATCCTTTTCAGCAGTTCTAAGGAGGTTAGTTGATTTTAGTGAAAAATCAGTTTGGTGAATTGGTTTTTCTTCGGCATGGAGAGAGGGCTCAAAAGTAGCAACTTTCGGCAACTTTTGTTGTACATGTTGGTGGACAATACTATTGGTGCACCGAAACCATAGTTTAAAATACCAATATGTACTCATTAGTAGATTTTAAGGTTGAGAACTGTTGAGGGAATGGAATACACAACAAAAAGAGAGTTACCCCTACTAGGAAGTCAAGTAGTATTGGTAACGGTCAGTAGCATATAGTGGCTTAGAGACTCTGGAACCAGGTGGGGGCTTTCAGCCCCCACTAACTGAGTGTACTGTACCTGGGAAAGTCATGCACATACTGTTTCCATTTACATATAAGATTGCTACAAGAACTAAATTTATTCATCTACAGAAAACACCTAGAATACAGCCTGAGGAAGAGTAAGTATTCACTATATGCATATGGAAAGATCTGTTGTTCTTCCATTCCTGGAAGCAAATTTTTTCCCTGGATAAAGCCAGACCTCAAAACAATACAACTAAACAGAATAGTTTTGGTGTCTAGTTTACTGTACTTTAGCATTATGTCCCAAGACTTCTTTGAAGGACGTGAATCCCATGAGACTTACTATCTTAGACATGCCTCTAACCCAGAGGTGATTTCATACTTAATGCAGGGATGTCTTGAGGATGGTCTAGGTTAAAAATTTATTTTACTCCATGTACAGTCAATGATAAGTAACATATTGTTTTATTTTCTGATTGCTAGTATTTTAGGAGACATATTTGTAGGTGGCACTAGTTATTTAGATAACTTTCTGTTGCATTGGGTAATGTCACATACCTTTGTTTGTCTCTTTGTTATGGTTTATATCTAGATGTCCCCCCAAAGACTCTGGTGCTCATAGGTTTGGCTTTTGGGAGGTGACTGAATCATGGGTGTATGGCACTGAATTAATCCAGTGATGGATTTATAGCTGGCTCTGATTTTGGGGAAGAAGTGGGTCACTGTGGCAATGGCCTGGGAGAGTGTATCCCTCCTCACCCCTTAATGACTCCCTGCTTCCTGCTACCATACCATGAGCTGTTTCTCCACTGCCCTGTCCCTCTGCCATGGCACCCTGCCATGGAGCTAGCCAACTATGCACTGAAACCTCTACAAACTGTGAGCCAAAATAAACCTTTTGTCTTTTAAATTGTGGGTGTTGGGTATCATGTCTCAGCAACAAGATAGTAACAAGACACTCTCCTTTAGATTTATAAATGATCATTTTTTTATTTATAAAAATAGTTAGCTATAGGCATCTGTGACCCTCTTCAAATACTCTTATATAATGATGTACCATTTAGTGAGTTAATTTACCTCTTCAAGAGGCAGTGTCTTATCTTTTCCCAAATACAAAGGTGAGTCTGAACTTCATGGTTTCTTCCAGCTTCCAAAATGTTAATCTCTAATTTAAAGATCTTGTTGTATTGTTGAAAATGATAGCCTGTTTAAATGAAAGTAACACTCCCTAGAAAACAAATGACACATAACATCTTTATCAGAGGCAGAGGATATGGATATCTTTCAGTCCTTCAAACTTTGGATACTCTGGTTTTTCTCTCACTAACAATTTGCCCATGTACTCTCATGGAAGTGGGCAAAGCCTTCTAGTGACATAGTCCATAGTTTCTCCTGTATCCAGGCAAAGGGAACAGTAGGGCTGCAAAGAATAAAGAATGTAAAGCAAGAATCTAAGCCTCTTTTGCCACTTTTGATAGGAAGGAAAAATCTAGAGTTCTTATCTTTTCCTCTTCACCACATTTAAGAGCTACAAGCGGAGCTTCAAAAGGCTTAGCGCTGTCTACTTACCGAAGTATGTTA
The DNA here is from genome assembly GCA_004027455.1 of Hydrochoerus hydrochaeris. Classification (NCBI taxonomy): domain Eukaryota; kingdom Metazoa; phylum Chordata; class Mammalia; order Rodentia; family Hydrochaeridae; genus Hydrochoerus; species Hydrochoerus hydrochaeris. The sequence goes on from PVLA01000482.1 coordinate 25,870, forward strand.
TCAGAGAAAAGACTGCCAGATGCTTAGCAATGAAATGTGGTGCAGAACATAACTTTAATGGAAAACAGAAGGGCATTCTGTTTTCCTCCCACTGTGCTATCTATCCGAGAGACTTTCAGGAGCCCACTTGCCTTGCCTTCTTTGAAAAGCACACTTTCTGAAGTGCTATAATTTCACTCAATTTATATAATAATAGGAATCTTTGTGCAGACTCACGAAATAAGTAGCTTCACTTCCTTGGGGATGGAGTTTCTAAAGCCTGTATTTTCTAGAGTTAAGACCACCATAGACAGCAATTAATCAAACATAAATAGGATCATTTTGTACTGAAACTGCCCAAAAAGAGTCAAATTCAATTTTCTCTGGTTATATGTAGTCAGCTCCCTTGGGGCCTCAGATTCAATACTTTATTTTAAAGGTCTGGTAACTTTTTAATATTTTAAAGGGTAGGCGCACAGAAAAAATACTTCCCTATTGACAGATGACATGATCTTCTTGCATAGAAATCCCTCAAAAATCGACCAATATAGTCTTAGAATTGATAATCAAATTCAGTAAAATAGTGGATACAAAATCAACATGAAAATTAATAGTATCCCTTTGCACTAATAATGAACACACTGAGGAAAAAGTAGGAACAAAACGTTTCTCATAATATCTCCAAGAAAATTAAATACTTAGAAATTAACCTAACTAAGGAAGTGAAAGCCCTTGGCAGTGAAAACTTTGCACTCTGATATAATAGATCAAAGAAAATGGACAAATATGCCCTGATCCTGAAGAGACACATCCATAATAGTCCAAAAGGCTACTGTCAAAACTGATCTACAGGTAATGCAATCAAAATACCAACACCATTCTTCATACAACTGAAGAGAACAATCTCAAATTTCATACAGAATCAGAAGAGACCCAGAACAGCAAAAAAATCCTCATAAGAAAAGCAAGGTGGGAGGCATCACAGTCCTGGATTTGAAGGTAAATTACAGTGCTATTGAGAAAAAATGACATGGTACTGGCACAAAGACAGACACGCACATGGATAGAACAAAATACAGGACTAGAAAGAACTCTGACCACATTCAAATATATGACTTTTAAAAAATGGGCTAAAAACATGTACTGGAGGAAAGATGGCCTCTTTAATAAATGGTATTGTGAAAAATATCTATCCACAAGCAGAAGGTTAGATCTAGTCTCATATCTCTCATCATATACTAAGCTAAAATTAAAATTGATCAAAGAACTAAATGTCAAAACAGAAACACCTGACATGCTGGAAAATATAATAGGTAAAACTTTTGAAGTCATAGAATAAGTATTTTTTTGAACAACAAATGGGATCGTATGAAATTAGAAAACTTCTTCATGGTAGAAAGAAAAAAAAGGCAACAGGAAGAAAAGAAAATCTATGGATGGGGAATGAGTTTTGTCAGCTGTTTCTCAGACAGGAGACTAATACCTTGAATATAAAAAGACATTAAGAAACTTAGATCCACAAAATAAAAGGCCCAATCAAAAAATAGGCAAGTGAAATGACTAGATACTTCAAGTACAAATTGCCAATAAATACATGAAGAAATACTCAGCCTTATTGGTCACTAGAGAAATGCAGATTAAAACAACTCTGAGATTCCATCTTACCCCTGAAAGAATGGTAATCATTAATAAATTAAATAATAACAAGAGCTGGCCAGGCTGAGGGGAAAAAGGAACCTTTCTACATTGTTGGTGGGAGTGTAAATTAGTGTAACCACCACAGAACTCAGTATGGACATTTCTCACAAAACCAAAACTGGAAATTCCATTTGATCCATTTATTTCCATTTCAGGAAAAATGGTTGAAGATATCATAGCATATGTACATACCTATGTTTACATCAGCCCAATTCATTGTAGGTAAATCTTGGACATTTTCTATATGTCCATCAACTGATAGATGGATAGAGAAAAAATGGTATTTCCATACAATAGAGTACTACCCTACCCCAAAGAGAGATAAATTTGAGTTATTTGCGACCATGATGTTAAGTGTAATAAATCAGACACACAAACTAAAATAGTGCATGATTTCTCTTTTATATGAGAAACCCAAATTATAAAAAAGGGCAAAATAAAAGATAGATAATAGGAAATAAGGAGATCTTTTTCAAGTAGGAAGGGGCTGGGATCAACAGATCCTTGGGGGAGAGAAAGTAGGGAGTGGGGTAAAAAAGGAACTAGGGTGTGTTACCTACGTGTACCAACTGCACACAGGGAATGTAAACATTATATACTGAAAACATGTGCTAATAAAAATAAATAATAAATAACCAAATGGAGGAACAATATTGAGAAGTTTAGCTATGTTCCCTTCATTAATATACTTTTAAGGAAGAGATGTAAATTATTTTTGGTTAAACTGAAACTGAGACAGTTTGAATAGGTCACTTTGACAATGAAGGAGAGACTGTCTCACACTATAAATTATGTGAAATGACTAAGGTGGTTTGTTCCTCTCAAATATTATATTTGGTTATTTTTCTGATATAAAAATTGTGTATATTCCTGAAATAGGTATATATTTTTAAAAGGAAAACCAACTTACAAAGGATAAAAATGAGAGTGGAAACTTGTTTCATTTTATGAAGTGGTGTATTATTAGTAATACACTTTTAAATGGTTATTTTAGGAAAAATAAATCTAGGATGGTATGAACACGAGTTAGTAATAGAACTGATCATTGAAGAAGCAGTTTTTGTTTACAAAGCATAAAAATCAAGACCAATCATGGGAACCAAGACATACTACATTTTTATAAAAAATCTTCAGTATGTAAACCATGAATTTAGGATAACAAACACTAAATCTCATTTCTCTGTTTCCCTTTTTGGTTACTATAACTGATATGCTTGATTCCTGACTACCAAGGTGGAGACACAATGGAATGTGAGGCCTTGCTCTGGAACATGGTCAATTGGAGCTGCCATTTTTCAGAGGAGTTCAATGGCCTGCCAAAAGGATTGAATAAGGATCCATCACCAGAATAAGAAAAATGGTAGCCTCTTTCCTGCTGCTAAGCAGGAAGTATTACGTTTTTACTTTAAACCACATAGAAGCAAGAGTTTATTGTTTAGGGAAGGTGATTGTATTAATGTCCTGGATAAATAGGGGCAGAATATAAAGTCTTTTGTGTAAGTAACAAAAAAAGGGCTGTTCTGACCCAAATAACAATTAAAAGGTTAAAGCAATACCTATAAATATTTTATTCATTCATTCTCTCCTGTTGTGCCATACCTTAGCAAATCAGTAGATCCTGCCTGAATGCCTACTGTGGACCCTGCACCATTACAGGGACTCATGGAACTGGTCTTTAAACTTTGTGACCTCAAGTTCTTTCCTGATGCTTGTGAAAGGCCTTTGTTGTGTCTGGAATATTATAGCCATTAGTAGTTTTGTTCAATGAAAGCGTGAAAAATAATGCAATGACTCATAAGATAAAGTCTCTATCCACAAGGAGCCTATTGATTATGAAAGCATTCATAGAACGTAGTGCAATTCACAAAATCTATTGATCTACATTATTATATACAGTAGTCAGCGGTTCCCATTCTTTGTTTCAGAACTACCTGGATGGAATATGGATAGGTTTTTTTTTTTTTTTAACATGTAGATGTTTGTGACCCTCCCTGTCTTAGGAAATGGAATCTTACTGAGAACAGTGGAGATAGCTGAGGAAAAAAGGTTTCAAAATCCTCAGGAGATCCAGGCACCCACATATACTTTAGTAGAGGATGCTCTAATGAATAGAACGTGCTGCGAATGAGGCTAGGTTTGAAGCCTAGGTGTAGCATTTCTAATTCTTTAAGTTTGAGATTATTTACCCTCAGTCTCCTTATCCATAAAATGGGGAAAATAACTGACTTCTCTGGTAGGGCTGTTGAACACATTTAAAGGGAGGATGCATGTAAAGTGCCTATCTCAGAGTTTGCACAGAATGAGCACTCATTAAACTTTGCAAGGGTTTGCCAACCTGTAAGACCTATGGCTTATTTCATTTTCAATAGTAGACCTGGACCAAACAACCACATTGCCTTCTCTTTGGAGTAAGGCTGTTGTGCCATTTTCTTTCATTCAACCACAAGATGGTCTGATAAGCTCAGGCTCCTAAATCTCAGCCAGGACCCACGGGAGAAAGGAGACAGTGGCGTTGCTAACTCCCGCTGAACTTCTCTCTAGGGTGGAAGTATTCATGTTGTTTCAGGATTCCCAGAGGAGCCCAGCCTTGAAACCCGGAGTTAAAGTTATCTAAAAGCGATAAGCTCAGGAACTACATGGCATGTTGATAGGGATCTAGTTTCCAAGGTCAGCAAAGGTTCAAAGGCCGAGGAAAGGATGGCTGTTTAAGGGTTGCTGGGTGAGGGCCCAGCATTTTGCCCATAGGAGAAAATTTTGCCGTAGAAAGAAAAGCATGTTTTTTCCTGAAGTAAGTGACTAAGAAAATGGGTAATATTAAATTAATGATAAACTATAAGGTCAGTCCCTAAGATAAACAAAGTAAGCAGCTATCACAGAATGGAGTTTATCCCAGTGCGATAGGAAGGTCAGGCATGACAAACAGAGCCTGGAAGGCTGAGCTGGCTCACGGTGGTTCTGGAACCAGCCCTGCTGCTAAATTTGAACACCGGTAGCCTTCTCTGGAGGTGAGTGGGTGGAGGTGAAGGGACAGATGGAAAACAATGGCCTTTCTTTTCATAATGAGCTTTAATTTTAGGTCAGGGCTGGAGGAGAATGCTAAGCTAAGTATACTTTTTGGCAGTTCTGTGTTTTTTTGAACTGGGCTTACACCCCTGAAGCACCTTTGTTTTTCTGTCAAACTACTACATCTAGTGCATTTTCCTCTGGCCTCCCTGGAAGTGGAATTGTCTGGGCCTTTCCCCTGCAGAAGCAAAACATAAACATAAGGGCATTAAAATGGAAACAGGATCTCGGTTCTCTCTGTTTCACCAGGCTCCTTAGCACTGACCTGTGACCCTCATTAAGATCCCAGGGACCGTCTGGGCATCTGGGCTTGCAGCTCCCTGTGGGAATTTTTTTGTTGTTATGATTGTTGTTTCCCTCCTCCTGGATTATTTTGGCTTAACCTGGGGCAATGATGTAAAATAAGTCACTTTCAAGAGCTTCCCCTGACTTTTGAGACAGGGTTAGAGGATGGGATTTGACTACTGCTACTGTCAATTCAAAGAATACATTTTCGAGTTGTCATCTAAAATTCATGTAAAAAAGTTAAAAAAAAGCAACAAAAACTGAAAAAGCATTTCTTCCATCCTATGTTATTCAAAAGTAAATTCAGATATTCGAAAACTCAGAAAATCTGAAGATATTGACTCCTCATGAGTTTCCTCAAGTTTCCTTTTTTAAAGTAGGACTTAGTATCAGATAATTTCTTGTACATTTTCTTGAGTTACATTATACTATGTCACACTTTCATTAAAGAAGACACTTTTCTCGAGGCTTCTATGGGAAGACCTCAGAAAGTTGGCTTTTCATAGAAGGAATTCTTTGTTCTTTTTGAGCAGTTGAGAGGCTGTGGTCCACATATATAATTGGAAGGCAAAGTTAAACACTCTAGTCCAGTGACTAATTTACATATACTTTTAGGATTAATTAATAGAGGATTTAGGAAATTTGCAATAAAAGTACAAAAGCAGTTCTTCAGGATGAGGTAGAAAACCCTCTCTTTGGGTGAATACTTTGCATGGTTTGGGGCTACAGACTTCTGTTGGTCAAGGCCCAATTCTCATCATAAGGCTTTGTCATATGTAGTAGTTTCTCATGGCTCAATTTCAGTTTATATAGAAAAGAATAACTACTCTATTATGGAAATTTTTAATCAAAGAAGATTGAAAAGTTTTCTTACAAATATTTTAAATACAGGTTCTATAATACTTATAAGAAGTAAACAATCTTTGTGATATTTTTTCCTTCATGAAAAGTTAGTGGAGTTATTCTAGAGTTAGTGGAGTTATTCTAGTAATACTAGTTATTCTGGAATTCTTATTTTGAAGTGCAAAATCCAGGACTTAGGACAATGAACTTCCTAAGGTCACTCAGCAAGTCTTTTAGCATATTATAAAATTCAAGTTTTTAGCCTTTAATAGTGCATTGTATCTAAAATAAAAATTAAAAAAAACCTCTGCTTTATCTCATAAAAGAATAATAAGTAAATAAATAATAAGCCAAGAAACTAGGAGCACATATGTGTGACCTTTCAAATTTCTGCATAAAAATGTATCCTTTTCAGGAAGCCCTTTTTTATTGGATGGACATTTGTGAAACATTTAATCTCTTCCTAAGAGAGTTCAGTTTTGCTTTAATTGTGTCTTAGTTCTTATGCTTTAGAAGGCCGATTGCCTCTAATCTCTACATTACACCAACTATAGCTATTTATTGGGCAAATGTCTGGAAGGAGAAGCAAGAAGAGAAAATACGGTTGCAAGATTAAAGAGGATCCTGAGAAAGACAAGAACACAAGTCCTTGCTTCATCATGCCATTTTTTTCTCCCTGTGTGATGCCACTTTATGGTTAGAATTTAAAAAAAAATGAAACACGGAACATGAAAGGGCTGAAGAATACTTAGGAAAAAACATATCAAGCTAAAAGAAGCTCTCTAGATGTTCACCAATGCCTAACCTATGTCAAGAAGGAAGTCTTGGTAGATTATATAGTATTTCCTTTTTCTATTTGTTACCATTTTGTTTTTTATTCTTTTTTTTTTTAACTTTTGAGACAGGGTCTCACTATGTAGTGCAGGCTGACCTTGAACTTACTATGGAGACCAAGAGGCTTGCCTCGAACTCACAGAAATTCTGTTTCAGCCTCTTGAGTGCTGGGATTACAGACCTATGTCACTATGCCTAGCAGTTTTCAATTCAACAAGGCCTAATAAACTGCTCCACATAGATCAGGCAGTCAGTATAAGTTCATTGATATAATATGTATGGATGATGGGCACAATAAATTACTGTCACATATAGGATTAGTACAATTATCTTTTCTGTGGGAAGACAGGATAGAGTTAAAGAGATATATATCTATGCAGCCTGTGTATCCCAAATTAGAATCCCAAATAAGAAGCATGATCTGACATAGCAAAGCTGAGTTACCTTTACTGATAACAGCAACTTACAGATGTAGAACTTCTTGGATTTCCAAATTTTATTATCCATTATCTCATTACACACACACATACACACACACACACACACACACACACATCTATCTATATATGTTCTATTTAATGGCCAAGACAACTAAAGCTGATAGGTATTTAAGGAATTTAATGATCTGTCCTTATTCATACCTCATAATTGGTTGAACCTTAAACCAAATGTTGCTTTTTTCTTTTGCTTGTGTGTCTCATGTTTTTTTTTTTCATTCCATCATGTTGCTTCTCCCATTCCATGAAGATAACACTGCAGTACCCACAATTCGTGATTCATCCTAGAATGATCTCAGCAATGTTTGAAAATATTATCAGCTAACAAAACCCCACCACTGCAAGTTTCCCATGTATTCTAGCATAAAAATTTGTATGCTGAATTAAGAGGTCTTTAGGGACTGAAAGTTGCCTGAAAAATTGTTGCATGTGGCACAAACATTGAACCCTTAACATACTGAGCTCTTATTCTTCCTTCATCTGGTCAGTATCAGTCTGGCTTAGGTTGGGAGGAGGTTTAGAATGAGCCTTGGTGCCAATTGACCCCCGTAGTGAAGATTGGTACATCTTTCTCTTTTTTTCCTCAGAATTTCAAGAGTATACTGAGTAGAAACTTTCCAAGGGGACAGAAAGTCTAATAACTAAGAAATTGCAATAGAAAGATAAGCTAGCAATAGAGAATAGTTTTTACCAAAATATGACCTCTGAGCAATATTCAGTCACAAATGTTAAACAACTCCAACTAAGCCACATGGAATTCTTGGTGGACCAACTCCTTTTTATCTACTCCAAGCACCACTATCACCACCATCTCATGTGTAGTACTTTGTAGTTTGTTTTGTTTTTAAGTGCTGGTGTTATTTTAAATGGTTGGGCCTTCATAGTTTCAAATTTCTTCTGAAGCACAGTGAGTGTGACTCAGATCTTCCCACTAAATCCCACCGCTTTCCCAACCCCAGCTGCACGGACCCAGTCTTCTAGATTTAGTAGATAGAGATCATTACCATCCATAAATTTTATGTGCATTAAAGATAGTTTTCCTCTCCTGTAATCATTATTAATATTCAATGGCCTCGGTATTATTCTTTATTGATAATTTTATAGATCATAGTTAATTTAGAAAGAAAAAAATCTGAAGTGTAATGCAAAGTAGTGCAGCTCCCACTTTAAATTTGACCTTGTCAAATAGGCGCATTTTTACTTCAATTAAATTCAAAGGCAGTCAGTCCCACAGGTAATGTTAGCAATTATAAGAATACTTTGCAAAAGTAGTTAAAAAACACTCAGAGAACTTTATGTGATGCTAGTGTTTAAAGCAAGAATGACTTTCTTCCAAAACTTCAATTCTTTATGAGATCATTTTGGAGTGTACTGTTACATAAAACATGAGGTCAGTAACTAAGGCTAATTAAATTTTAGTAGGAGCAAAAGTCACCAAAAGGTTTTTGCATTCATCCTACCAATTCTAAAACAGTGATACAATACACCATTAATAGCCTTAGAATTGCTAATTATTTCAACATGAATAGCGTTATCAATGCTGTCAGTTTAATTTAATACACTCAGGAGAATTCCTGCAGAATGCATGATTTCTCTATTATTTCTTGGTTTTCACAACCACCAAAAGCTATAAATTTTACTTTGCTTCTGAGGTAGAGAAAGAGAAAGAGAGTGAGATCTTATATAGACCATTCTCATTTTTTGAGGAATGTTGCAGTTGTTATTTTTAAAAGAAATAGTAAGTAAAAACAAAACAAAAATGAGTGGAGTTCAGGTTTAATTCTGCGAGCTATTATGAAATAAAATCTTCCTAATTCCAAAAGAATTAAAATGCTCATGCCCTCTACTGATTTGTTAGCCTTAGAAAACAATCTTTGGTTGGGTTTGAAAGTGTCTTCTTTTTGGAAGGTAGCTAAAGTGAAACTCTAGAGGAGTGAAACTGAAAGAAATTAAATGAGTGATTAGGCTTTATTCATTAGAAACTTTACTGAACATAAAAGTTATTCATTTCATAAAGTACTTTGTTGAGAAGGCAGCAGCAACTATGGCTTTTTAATGGGAGAAAAGTGACTTAGAATTTTTTCTCCAAAATATCAATTCAATGATAACTAATTAGAAAGCATTCAGGCCCGAAAATCAAGGATCTCAATGCTGGTAAAAACCTTCAAGATAATCTGAACTTCTGATACATACATTTCCTCTATAAAATCTCTGTAAAGTGATTGTCAAATCTTGACTTTCATCTACAGTGGCAAGAAACTTACTTTCAGAATATTTTAAATGTCTGAAAATTTTTATTTACACCAATGTTATCATCCCTGAATTTTCATTCATTTGCTGGTTTAGTATCCCAAATGTGGTTACTAGACATGGTTTCAGTTGATATAAAGGAAATTATCCTTTGATATTAGTGGTAATATATATTTAACTTACTAAAAAATATGTCATGAACCAAATTCATGATTTCACAGATTATCATTTCTTCAAATGAAAAAAAAGTAGTCTACATAAGACTGAGTTGAGATAATCATCGGGTAATGATAAAGTACATGTGAATATGATATTGCTGAAGTTGGAAGGGCACCCTGCCTGATAGAATGGTGAAATTGTGAGGTCATGAGACTGGTCAGGAAGGATTATGTGGATGAAAGAGGTGAGGAGAAGAGGTGGATAATGGTACAGGCATTATGGGCCTGGATTGTGGTGAAGGTAGGAGAAAAACTGAGAGAGAAGTCTGTTAGTGGATGTCCTGGAAAGAACACTGTCCCCATGAATTTTTGGTCTTCTCCAGTTAGTCCTGCCAGACTTAATTATCTGGGCCTCAGATTTCTTCATTTGTGGAATGGGGACGGTTACCTATGTGAACACTGTCATTGTGAAGGCGTAGTTTGACAAAAGAATGGAAATATGAGGAATGTGAAAAGAAAAATTCAACAATAGTCATGAGTTTTAAAGAATAGTTTCATTTATAGAAATATGAGGGTCAAGGAGTTAGCTGGCTATGAGTCAGTGCAGATGCCAATGACATCTTTTTGTGGTGGGTCATGAATTCCTGGAAACTTGGGAAGAAGTTAAGCCTCCATTTTCTCTTCTGTGAAATAAGAATGAGATCACAATATACAGATTTGGGAATAAATAGAGATAGATGACAACATGAAAGAGAGAAGACTAACAATAAAGTAAGAGAGGAAAGAAAATCACAGAATTTACACTTATGGAGGGGCTGGTATATACCACACATGTTATTTATGTGATCTTTTTTAAACTTCATAAAAATCTTGTGTATGTAATTCTCTTCATTTTATATATAGGATAAATCATGTTTAGCAAGATCCAAGACTATACAAGAATAAACAAGTAGCTTAGATTTGAACCTAACTACTTGACTGACAAATCCATTTGACACAGGTCCCATGAGGACAGAGGCACCTGAAACATAGGTAAGGAAAGGACAAGACAAAGGCACTAAATGAGAATCCTAAGGGGGTGAAAGGAAACCTCTAGAATCATTGATCATGTGGGGTTAATGTAGCCAAAAGTAGCCAGAAAGAAAGCAGGGGAAAATCACTGTAAATGTCACAGAGGAGCCAAAGGAGATGAGAACTATAAAACAATTGGATTATGAAAGTGGTAATTGCAGTAAATATATACTAAATGTTTACAAGTGCCAGATAATTTCCTAAGTGACTTAAGTATATCAAGTGTTTCGGTCCTAACAACAACCACCTTATTGAATGAGCTAGACTCATTCGGGTTCAAGACAGGAGACACTTTTATTCTCTTCTAAAACAGCTTTTCAATTTCATTTCTTCAGTTTTCCATAACTTCCCATGGATGATATATTGGACAATTCTCATAACTTTTCTTAATCGTTTTTCAGATTCTATATTAGAAACTATAATCCATGTACTAGTATAATAGCATTGGTGCAAAAGAATATAAAGGATCTTTAATTCTCAAAAACATATGAAGTGGGGAAAAAAAAGTGAATAAAGTAGCCTAGCAGTCAATTTTTAATAAAGGACATATAGACCTATTTTACTGGCTATGCATTAAATATCACTAGGAATACGGGCATAATAAAAGTGTTTGCAGAGAGGCAGGGAAATTGTTGACTGCACTAACTGCAGAGCTCTATAAATGAAACTAGTTCCTTATTTTCACTGCATGTCTTTTTATTCTCTTTGACTTTTAGTCTATATGAATGTTTTACTGTTGATCTTACTCAACTATTACCACAAAAGGGGCACATAACAATCATCCCTAAATTCAGGATACTAAACACTGGCTGTCTGGTTCCCAGGGAAGTGGTTTGTCTTAGCAGCTCAGTTTCAGGCTACAGTTGTGCGAGCCGACAGTGGTAGTCTAAAGGACTACACGTTAAAATCCTAACCTCCAGTGTCGTGATAGGAACAAGAGAGGCCTTTGGGGATAATTAGTTCATGAAAGTGGAACCTTAATGAATGAGATTAGTGCTTGGATAAAAGTAACCCCGGAGAACTCTGTGCGCCTGTGTTCACCCTGAGAAGATACTGTGAGAGGGCAGCAGCCTGGCATGGAAGGGTATCCTCACCAGAACCCAGCACTCCTGGCACACAGATCTCTCAGGCTTCCAGACTCTGGATGTGATGACTTTCTTTTGTTCCTGGGCTAGCTAGTCTCTGGGATTTTATTATGCTACAAACTAAGACGTAGCTGTAAACCATTAGTCTCATTATTGGTCCCCGCCAGAGTGGGAGAGACTTTGTAGGCACGTTATTCTCCCAGTGAGGTGGAGAGCTTTCAGTGGGTGACTAAAACACAATTCTGACTAAAGGCCTCGCAGCAGAAAATGCTTACCCCCAACCCCCACCGCTGCCTGAAAACTTCAGTTTCTTGGTTGCCCAGGTAATAGTTCCTGTTCCAGTTCTGGTTGCTTCTGTCTATTAGAAATGGCCAGTCACTGTGATGCATAACTGGTCACTGTGATGCACATTGTATAAACCAATCCCCAACTGACAAGCCATTCTGTCGCTGTACTTCCTGCCTGCTTATCGCCTATAAACCCTCGACCAGCAGAGATCAGGGCTGAAATTCTGGGAATGATCCTGATCAGTGCCCATTGATGTAAATAAATTTGCCTTCAAATCTTGGGTGTCCTTTAGGTATTTCAGCTTGCTGTTGCAGCCTCAGCTTGAACAGTTACCTATTCACTTCCAACCCAAATGCTTAAGTAAATATGGAAACATACTTCTCTGGAAAGTGGGGAATGAATCATTACTGAACAAAAATCTATCCCACTATTCAAAAAGTCCAGTTAAGTCTATTAACTTAAAACTCCAATTAAGTCAATTCAATTCTAACTCAATCCGCTGCCCAATTCCAAATTTCTTTTTTAATTTTTTTCCTCACACTGTAAATCAGGCTGAACCCATTTAGAAGTTTGTAATGGGGAAGGAGATTAGGGCCAATTTGTCTCTCTCTCTCTCTCTCTCTCTCTCTCTCTCTCTCTCTCTCTCTCTCTCTCTCCTTCTGTCCACTCCTTCTCCCTCTCTGTTTCTTCCTCCCTTCCTCCCTCTCTCCAAGCCTGCTTTCCTTCACTTTACTTGCATTCTAACTTCTAGATGCAATTTATCTTTCTGACTTCTCCAGAGTTGGGTGTGAAAAAGGACAACAAGAAGAATAAATTCTGAAGCAGCTGCAGTCCTATATGTGATCCATGGCAAGATCCTGGCTGTTTCATTCCACACTTTGTAGGTTCTTTTGAAATGCATGATGCGGACCTGCCTGGTCTGGGCTTGTTCTTCCCTGTAGCTGATGTGCTTTCTGCATGGTGACTCCTGATGTCTGCTTCTGGTTTGCTTCTCTTGTCCTTACAGAGGCTTTATTGGATGAAGGGTTTTCACGTGTACTCCTGTGTGCCACTCTTGTGAAGCACATATTCGTATCTACTCTTGATGGAAGTATAACTTGCATCTGTTGCAGCCCTTATCTCTTTCCATTCACAGAGGCAGCTAAAAGCCGGTAACTCATTTTCAGCTTTTCCAGGTGAAAACCAAGTACCAGTTTTTACATTCTCTGAGGTTTTCTTGAGCCATTTCCCCAACCTGGCTTCCTAGTGAGGAAGCACTGGGTCCTCGCCTATGAATAGCTCTGGCCTATTCTCTCCAAACTCATCCTTACCTTCTTTCTTCCCAGCCTGAATCGAGTCTTTTATTATAGATGGCAGAGATGGTGAGTTCAGGGGATGAATGGCCCCCAAAACACTAATTCAAGACAGATTTACTTCATAAGATAAGTGATGCAAATGAGAATTTAATGTTATTTTTCTGAGAGAGAGAGAAAGAGAGAGAGAGAGAGAACCAAAGCTTATACCCTTTCGTAGCTTATCCTGTGCAGTATGATCACAGAAAAGCTCAGCCTAGAATTTGTGTTTCTTGGATCATACAACAGTATTCTTTTTGCCACTGAACCGAGGCCGGAAGTCTTGTCTTCTGTTTAAATAACGCTTTTTGTGATTTCGGTCTTTCCTTCTTGTCCTGGCCTTGGCAAGGAGCAGGCCAGGAGAACAGCTGGTCACCATTTTGAACTTGTGAGCATCATAAACAAAAAGCCTTCCAATTTTTCTCCAAGAGTTAGAATGTCTTTCAGAATCTTGCGCCTGAGGGACCTATTTAAGTCCATTCTGAACTACAAAATGCTTTGTTTCTGAAGATCTTCTTCTGAAAGTCTCCAATAAAGATTTCTCCTAGCAGTTCATTAGCATTTGGTTACCCACTCTGTCGGGCTATGAGTGAGTGTGGTGGGGGGCTTGGCTGAGCCAGCTGGACTTTTTACGTATGATTCCTAGGGGAAGGTGTATTTCAAACCTGGTACTTAGATTCCAAACTCTCATCTCTGCATGAGTTGCATTATTTAAGTAAAATAACATTCTTAACTCTAAGTATAGAGATTTTAAGTAAGAACATATATCTTCTTCTTCTTCTTCTTCTTTTTTTTTTTTTTTCTAATTTTGGAAATTCAAGATGTATTCAGTTGCTGACCTTTGAGAAGATGAATCCTCCTGCTTCAATGTCTGTCATTGTCTTCCCTCCTCTTTGTCATTTTTCATGCCTCTCAATATTATTGCCCCTTCTAAGCCTGTCTTCAAGGCGTGCAAATATACATGTGTATAATCAATGCTTGCACAGGTGACATAGATAAAAGACGAAATCTCCTGTCTTCTGAGAAAAATTTTAACTCTCCTCAGGTATTACATGTGTCTCATTTCATATTCCTGCCTTGAAAAATATAAGAGCTCTGAAACTTGATCTTGCACTTTGCCTCAGAGCAGGTCTTCTTAGAAGTACAGTTCTTTCCTCAGAGGAAATGAGAGAGCTGTTTAAAACCAGCAATCAATCCATTTGGAACTCTCCACAATCCGAAGAACGTTTCTTCCAGTGAGGAATAGAAGGAAAAGAGGCAGAGAGTTTTTTAGCAATGGATTTAAAAGGAGGTTTGGACCTAGCATTCACTGAGTCCAAATGTAGAAATTCAATTTATGACATGATAAAAAGATTAATCACTTGCAGAAATCTTGAAATCAGTGTATTGGCTTCAAAGCTATTAAATGAGAATCATTTTTAATTACTACTATCTACACTTGGTATTAAAATTTTCTGCATTATTTGATTGTCTTGCTGTAGTATGAATCAACTTAAGTTCTCTTTTCTTTCTAGCCCCAAACCAAGTACGTAACTACTGACTGACAGTTTTTGACAGATTTTGAGTTATCCCTTTCTTTAGGAAGTGAGCACTTCATAGCTGTTTTGCATGGCTGTATAAACATATTGTCTGATTATTAGTTTTCTTTTCTCTTACTTTATTATAACCTATCAACAAAAGTGAGAATCAGTTTCTATAAATATCACTCAAAGAATGCCATTTCCACATAAAATCTACATACTATATCTTCTAGTTCTTTCTTTTTTTTTTTTTTAAAAGAGAATACAACAAGACGGAGCAAAGCAGATCAAAACAAAACAATACAATCAACACAGATTTCAAAATAAGACAGCAGGAAATCGACAGTGGTTACCATAGTGTCTCTTGTTTTCTTTGAAATAGTTGTCCATATCTTCATACAGAATGCATTCAAGCAAGATAAAATAGTATAAAACTGTTCAAAACTGGCCTTCAAAGCCAGATAATAGGAAAGTCAACAAAGGTTACCATAATGTCTCTTGTTCTCTTCAAAATAGTTCTCCATACCTTCACATATATTGAAATTAAATAATACAAAACAGAATAATTATTTCTTAAGCCAAATCTAAACTCGGTTTCTTTTTATGTTTCAGTGTACTTTATTCTCATTCTGTCTCTGCCTTTCTCTCCCTCCTCTCTCCCCTTCTTTCAGCTGTGTGACATTTGTTTCTCTTAGCGACATCATCTCAATTGGTTTTGGAGAAACTGCTTGCTGTGCATAGAATTTATTGGCTGTCAAGGTACTCAGCTTCCTCTAGCCTATGGATACATCCATGGTTCAAACCTCCAGACTTTGACATGCACAAAGTAAACAAAACACAAAACTAAACGCGAAAACACCTGAAAAGGGCAGGAACTCATTCATCCCAGGGGAAACTATCCCTCCGCTAAGGCCCTCAACGTTGCTTTTATTCATCTTTGCTTAAGCTATTTCTTTAATTCAGTTTAACTTTCTTATGTTGCTTTGAACTAAATAATATCCTTTCAGTAAATTGTGTTTTCTGTTTAGGTTGAAGGTCTTTTTGTTTTTACAAGCAAGCACTTCTCATTGATATATCAATACACCAATAGGTTTTCCTACTCCTGGTCATGAACAGAATAGGGTCTTTAGGGTTATAAATTTAATCTTTGATCATCCTAAAATTCCTTCTTTTCTCTTGGTATCAAACACATCCTCTACACCCTTTATGACTCCTTTTCAAATTTAAACTCTTTTTGAAAACTATGTTCCACATTAAAATTCCTCTAGAATTTATACAGCACTTATACTCTCACAGCAGAGATCTCTTGGATTTTGCATCACAGTAAGCAGCCAAGTGTTGTTCTAATAGAAAACTAAGCCATGGTGCATCTAAAGATATCTCATTGGCTAGGCTGATAGTGCATCATTGTTTTCAAGCATAAATTATCCAGAAGAAAATCATTCATAGAATCCTTGCCTACTCAGAGTAGGACATAAACTGTAGCAGGGACAAGGACAAATCTAGGCAGATGTTCAGTGCACAAAGCTTATCTTTTGAGCCATATCAGCAGAATGGGGTAGAGAATAATTCTAAAGTCTCAGTGGCATAAAATAAAGTTTATTCCTTTCTCATAATTCATATGTGACATGGTTAGTAGGGATTTTCTGTGTTTCATAACACCACAGAGTCACGCTGGTGAAGGCATCCTATTGATAAAATTGTTTCTGCTTACATTTCATTGGTAAACAAATAATATAGCCATGTTGTCTTTAAATTGGACTGAGAAATACATGCTTCCATGGGCATACAAAAGCGATACTATGTTGATGAATACTGCTAATGGTCACTGTAGATCCCTCACTCCTTACCTGTATTCCCCTCCTTTCACCATGCCCAGCGTTCTTTATTTAGAACTTCCCATTTTTATGCACTTTATGTAGGCATCATATTTGACAGAACTGAGCTGCTACTTGACCTCCATTGACACAGTAATTGATAATGAGACACTGAATTGACAGAGCCTCTGTAGTTTGCACAGCATCCCCATATAAGCTACCTCTTCTGATCCCCAGTCACCCAGGGACACAGGAAGGGCAGAGAGGATTCACTCTTTTTATATAAGTAACTTAACTGGAGCATAAGGAAGCAAAGTACCAGACCTTAATTCACAGTGATAGGGCTTCAACCGAAAGATAGCATCTTTCCACACTAAGCCCTTTATAGTGTGTGTGTGTGTGTCTGTGTGTGTTCTATACTAACATGCTAAGTAAGGCACATTGCCCTTATTAATTTGGCTACCTTATAAAAAGAGGTCCTGAAGAAGTTACAAATTCCTTCCAGAACCAAAGAAATGAAGCCATAATGGTAATCAGGGAAGACCCTCTAGCAGATTATGACAGGCGAAGGGAGACTTTTCCCATCCTTTTATATACCACAGAGGTGAACGCCTGCTTTTCCACCTACTTCTGTGGAAGAGCTTGAGGGAGAAGTGTTTATGTGAACGCATCTCTGTCAATGGATTGAAAAGATGGGAGAGGACTGTGCAGATAAAAACTGGGTTAAGCAAAACTAAGAATTTCATGATGCTAGAAAAATAAGCGTATCTTTGCCAAGAGTATCTACTTTTATATTGAAAACATAGCAAAATATACTTTTTGACATCCACTTTCCAATTAGAAAATTGACCTGACAGAGATCAGTTTAACTGTTGAGTCATTGGGAATTCTTTTATTGTTAAAAAATTATGGTAATTCTACATCTTGGAATTTCCTGTGTCAGACAGGTATGAGTACATCTCAATACTTGTATTTGAACACACAGTCAGTGTCACCAGGGGAAGGGAGAGCAGTGTGGTTGTGAACTAGGACTTGCCTGCTTTATGCCATTCACTTCTCCTGTCAGCTTCTCAAAGGCATGAACTGTATGACGGGAACACTGTGGATAGGGCAGAAACTTCAAGGTGACACGGGAAGAATAGTTTAAGTATGATTCAAAATTCCACTAAGAAATCTATAAGAGATGCAAAAAAAAAAAAAAAGAAAGAAAGAAAAAGAAATCATCTAGCAATCATTTACCATTGAGTATCAATCGCTGCCATCACCAATAAATGTTTTTGATAGCCCAGGGTCATATTCAGCATTACCTGAGGAAGGGCCGTCCGCCTTGAGGACACCTGCAGGCAGGCCTGTGCTGGCACTGGCCTACAGGAAGGCCATTAAAAGGCAGGACAAATTAGGGCAGCTCTCCCAGCAGCAGTGATTAACTTTCAGGAAGATGTCAGAACTGCAGAAAGCATTAATTTCCTCATGATTTACAGGACTGAGCAGGAGGAGGGTAAACTGAGATTCCTTCTTTTTGATCCCTCCCCTGTGCCATTCCCTTCTGTCTCCTTCATCCAATAGCTGTCTTTGGGGTGTGTGGGAAGCCCTACTCGCAGTGGAAACGTGGTGTAGGGCCATGTCATTCATGTTTTGGCCAGCCGGGAAAGTCTCAAGGCAGGCCGTCATATGATGGCCAAAGCAACCTTTTCTGTTTGGAATCTTGTCTAGGAGGACTTGCTGCTGCTCCCGGCTGGTTCCATGTAGGGACTGGTGCTACCGATGCCCGTCATATACACATCACCCCTGCAGATACCTCATGAAGGCCTATTCATCTCCTTGATCTCCTTCTCTCCATGGCTCTTTGGAAGAGAAGGAAGCCTGCCCTCTCTCCAGGAGAGAGCAAAGAGCAATTGGCTCATTCATCATTGGTTTTGTCAGGGCCAAGCTGTGGGTAAACGTGCAGCAAGCCTTGTCTTTGGATAGGGATTTTTTGGTAGGAGAGGAAATATCTGCATCATTTAGAGACATTAACATTTAATGTCTTAGGTACTTTTTTCTCGTTACTGTGACAAAATACCCTGTAACTAAAGTTAAAGGGGAAAAGGTTTATTTAGTTCAGTTTGTAGAGGTCTCAGTCCATAATCGCCGGCTCCATGGCAGGGTGGATGGCACACAGGAAGTGCAGGGAAACAATTCATTGCAGGCAGAAGGTAGCGAATCAAGCACTGAAGGAACAACCACAACTCTTTCCCTTATATTTTATCCAGGCTGCTTAGGGAGGGTGGCGTTCACACCCTTAATCCTAGTGTCTTTGGTCCTAGCACTGCACCATGAATCAATGTCAGCCTCACAGGCTCTAGATCCAGACGTGTCTGGAGAAGGGGGACCATCTAGACGAGCCGTAATATTCAAGAAATGTTGTCATATTTTAAAAAATATTTGTTAAGCTGATGATTACTAGTTAAAATAACTAAGATTTGGATACTGATATACAAAAGAGAAAAATTGGGGCCTTAATTTCATTTCCTATTACTGATACTTTATTCTAGAAAAGCAACAGTGAAGAACAAAGGAAAAACATAAGCAAAACTCTTGAAATTCTTATGTCAAGTGACATTAAAAATTCAAATTATTCAATTTCATTAAAGAACAAAATGTTATCATTAGAGTTTTAAAATAACCCTTAGGTTATTAGGGAACAATACAAAAATGTGATCTGGGCACATATTTGAGTTTGTCACAGGAAGACACCTACGAAGCAATTCAGGAGACAGCTGATGTAGGATTTGATGTGGCTCCTGGCGGGGTGAGAAGACGCCAGGGGCGCCCCAGCCTCTGAGGAAGCCTCTTTAGTGGAAGTGTGCATGCTGAGTTGCAGCTGTGCTGATGAATGTGTATTTATTGGGCCGGGATAGGAGGTAAACGCGTAACTAATTAAACTATCCTGGTGTCAGCTACTCCAGCCAGCATCCTTTTGGGGAAAACAAAACAAAACAAAAAAAGCAACAACACTGTTCAGAATGTGTTTTGGAAGCAAAAAGTTACTACTCAAATTGGTTTGCAAGTAGTATCTGTGAAAGAATGCTACGGTAATGTTGTTGTGATTAGAAAAGGTAGGGTTTAAGAGGTGCCCTTGATTTAGAGGTGATTTTATGGAAGTTTATTACGTGTAGAACTCTGACCAGCTATCTTTGCTCTCCTGTTGGGATGGTTTTCTTCCTATTTTATGAGATTAAGAGGACACATCATGTAGTGAAGGTATACAAGGGCATATTATTTCAGTTAGTCCACCTGTTCCTGTCACAGCTGAGGCAGTGGACCACAGAAAAGTACCAAGAATGGGAACTCAGCAAGCTGCTCTGTCTCCCAAGGGAGAGTCCGACCATTGCACTACCGTTCATTAGCCAATGAAGGACTTTACGAAGCTAATCTTAAACATACATGGGATTTTTAACAAAGAAAGTTCTTGAAATTTATTTCTCTCTAAAATCCAGCCCTATTGTAAGTGGCCTTGGTAACAACAACAGCAACAACAAGAAAAGCAAATAGATTGGACTGGATAGAATAAAACAATGCTGAATTATCTTATCGCCTACTCTTTCTAACATGTTTAATTGTTCAACCTAGTATTTATCCCATTCTTCTTAAGCACCTTTTGTATTTTCACTGTAAATTGACTAAGTAGCATTGGTACTCCTAGGTTAGCAGAAAATGGGGCAAGGGCAGCGGTTATGGCTCAAAAATCCCTTAATCTCTTTGTAGCAAGATTTTTACCAATCAAAAAGTAAATCAGGAGTGAGTTAATGGATGGTGAAAGAGCACCTTTATCACTAACAAAATTCAAAGAATATTTGAGAGTGTTTTGAAATGGGCTAACAGAACTGATTCCAACAATCCAAAGGGTTTACTCAGTAGTCACAGGCAACAGTGACTTTCACCTGGTGAATCTGTGACAGTAAGAGCGCAAAGAGCTGTCCCTGTGCCTCACACACAATGTACAAATGGAAAAACGTCGCCACATCACACTTTATAATCTACTAAACAAGTCTGTGCCTGCTGAGCTAGTCCTCTGCTAGCCACATAAAAAGGCTTAGCGGGCTGACAGCATTATCCGGCTCCGGGTGAGGGTGGGGTAAGAGGAAGGATGGAAGGTTGGAGAAGGATTAGAAAGTAGAAGAAAGAGGAGCTAACACAGAGTCACTGATATTCAAATAAAGATTTTGGAACCTTGACAAGCTGGAAACTAGGTAAGAAGAGAGTGTGTGAATAGATTTTTTTTCTTGCAAGGACCAGGTCTAGAAAATTGAATTCTCCACAAACATTTATTGCATGCCAGCATTTGAGAGACGGATCTAGGCACTGGGAATAAGTTCTACCTTTGCTGAGCTGGGGCAGAGTTGAGATTCACAGGACTACCATGGTGCCTGTTTGGGTGGGGTAAATCAAAGCAGAGTGGAGTACTGGACCCCTGTTTCAATTCTATAGTGGAAGTCAAAGGGAGTCGAGGCTTACAGTCAAATTGGAATAGATCATACTTCAACACATCAGCTCTTGACTTCAGACTTTAATGCCTGCAAAAAAAAAACAGGTACTAAGTGAAAAAGACTTGATAATAGAGAGTCCTAAGGCCAGAAACATTGCCACAAAGACCTGGTAACATCCCTAAACCATTTTTATATATCTAGCTATCCCTTTGAGGAGAAAAGTCATCAGATGTGCATGCATTTGAGTTCCCAAAATTGATACATGCATCAATCCTGATGAACAGAAATGATCTGAGAACGGAATGTTTAAACTAAAAGGAAGGTTTTACTGTAGAGACTGAGATATTTTTTGTTTAGATTAAATTTACCTCCATTTCCCTGATATGACAGGGAGACCATGAAGGCAAACAGGACATGTGTGGAGAATAAGGGCTGCATCTCCTCTGCCACTTTGTGGTATGGCTAGTTTCATCCCCTGGACATGTGATGTTATAGAATTAGCACCTTGATCTTGAACTTTGAGTCTTCAGAATTGAGAGAACTTTTTTCTTTTGTTCACACCACTTGCTCTATGGAATGTTATTATGGTAGCCTGTGTAGATTAAGACAGTTACATAATTAGCGAAGTTGCTGGGATAAGTTGCAGGAGACTCTTATTCTTGGATGAATTTGAGAAAAAATAAAGGAACTTCATCTTTTTGAAGTTTGTGGTCTTTAATAAACTACATTTACCATACTAGGAATTTGTCAGTGACTCCCATCATGCCCGGACCGTAACAGATCCAGAGACAATAGTATAGAAATGGACTTTGTTCACAGGACTGTATGTCGTTTAAGATAGTGAAGTCTGAGTTCCCTTCTGAGGAAGTGAAGCGGTTCCACAAAGAAAGAAAAATGAAATTTTGGGGTCCATAGCGGAGCAAGATGACGGGTTCTTCACGGGGTTCTTTGCTTTATTTGCTCCCATGGGTCTTTTTCATCTCTCTGCATTGTCTTTGCTTCTTTTCCTTCCTATTTGGACTGAGTTCCCCCCTGATTTTATCACTCAAGCTGCTTTTCCAAAAGTCAGCACCAACCTCCCATTCCCAATCCAATGGCCTCTTTACACAGGTCATCTATCATCTTCACACTGCGTTCTTGTTTTAAAAGCTTACAGCTGAAAATCAGTTTCTTCAAGATTCAACAG
Organism: Hydrochoerus hydrochaeris; assembly: GCA_004027455.1. Taxonomy (NCBI): domain Eukaryota; kingdom Metazoa; phylum Chordata; class Mammalia; order Rodentia; family Hydrochaeridae; genus Hydrochoerus; species Hydrochoerus hydrochaeris. The sequence goes on from PVLA01000482.1 coordinate 48,244, forward strand.
TACAGGTAGCGTTTGTTCTTCATAGCTTTTTAAACATTTGCTCTTGATTTCTTTTATGGGCTGAATTGTGCTCCTCTGAATTTCTTACATTGCAGCTTTAATCCCCCACTCAGAACAGGACTATATTTGGAGACAGAATCTTGAAAGAGGCAATTAAATTCAAATGAAGTTGTCAGGATTGGCCCTAATGCAACTTGTCTATGTCCTTATAAGAAGAGAAAATTAGGACACAGCCATGTATGGGAATAAAACCGTGTGAAAACACAGGCAGAATGGAACCATTTACAAGCCAGGCGGCTAGTCCTTAGAAGAAACCATGCTTTGGACACCTTGATCTCAGAGCAGTAGCCTCCAAAATTATGAGAAAATAACAGCTGGTTGAAATCTATCCTGCTTGTAGTGTTTTATTTTTGGAGCCCTACTAAATTAATGGATTCCCCTGCGTTTTGCCCTCACTGCTCATCTCTGAAATGTGAACATTTCTCAAAATTCTGCCCCTACTCAGTATTCTTAACTTTATCAGTCTCAAATAGCTCTACCTATCTGATTATTGTCTCCACTGAAATGATCCTCAACCATATAAAATGGCTATTTTTGTTGGTTAAAAATTAGTGGCTTTTGGAAATTTCATATGGTTCAACTTAATATGCTTCTACTATAAATATTCTCTGAAACTCCAAACTTCCTTTTAACACATACTCTCAAAGTTATTATACCCAAGGAACCTCTCAAGTGACACTTTCAGAATAGAACTTGCTGGATTCTAAGGAGACTCTGGACATCTAGACTTGCACTGGCTTCATCCTTGGTTGGTCTGTCTCTGTCTCTGTCTGTCTCTGTCTCTGTGTTTCTGTCTCTGTTTCTCTGTCTCTGTCTCTCTCTGTCTGTCTCATTCTCTTTCTCTCTCTCTGTCTCTTACTACTTGTATAATGTGGCCAGCCTTATGCACCATAGTACATACTGTTTCAGAGAAAGTATGGATGATCTTTCTAACACTTTGCAATTTAAAGTGTATTTCCTCAACCTACCACATTCTTGTTACCTTAAAGCTTGTTAGAAATGAGACTCTCAGTCCCCATCTGGACTTATCACAATAATCAGAATTTTGATTTTAAAAATATTCCTAGATGATTCTTATACAAATTAAAGTTTGAAAAATATTGCCTCAGAATATGGCAATGGCCATGGAATTCTTCTAAATTCCTTCTTTTCAGAAAGAGTGTATCAACTTATTTGAATGTGGGTAGCATACAGTAAAAGAAGAGCCAACTCACTACAGTCTTCATAGCATGAGGATCAGCCTTAGTTTTAAAATGTTGCATTTTAATGGGTGAAAAATCTTATTTTCATGTTGATATTTACCTCTTTGATTACTGGTGAATTCTTTATGAATATTTTCCCATGGTTTCTCTGTTTATAGCTTTGGTAGTTGCTTTTTCTGGTCTAATTATTTGATCACTTTGCATAAGTTTCATCATTAGTCCTTTTTTTTATTATTGCAATGTGGATGACTCCTAGGACTTTTCGTTAACTGGATCTCAAGTGAAGGATTCTCAGTATTCCTGAGAGCCATACTTTTATCCTGTGTAGGCTTTGAAGAATAAATTGCTTTCTTCCAAAATGATTATAGCCAGTTATCCAAGTCACAAGTCTTTGCTTAATTTATGAGCACAATTTGAAAAAAAAGGTAATGGGCAATACTGATTTTTTTAGGGAGTGTTGTAGTATGTGTTATGCAGTAGGAATTTAAGGGATGATTCTGGACTGAATTGCAGAGCACCGAAAATTATCTATCTATCTATCTATCTATCTATCTATCTATCTATCATCTATCTATCATCTATCTATCATCTATCTATTATCTATCTAAAGAATGGTCCCACCCAGCAGCTTCCTCTACAAGCCTTACAGTAACAAGCACAAACACAGAGTTCCCAGGGAGCCAGGATTAATTCAGAGACACTGATCAGCAAGGAAATTATGCCCCTTTTGTCATTCTGAATCATTAGCCTGCTGGTTGGAGCAATCTGGGCGATCTGGGAGGTGGCTTGACAAGGTTACTTAGGTCAGAGCAGGATAACAAGCAGCAGAAGAAAGAGCTATACGCTGTTTCAGAAAATAAATAAACAGCCCCGATCATTCTCCTAGAGTTGGCAGCTTCGCTTTGCAGCCGAGTAAGCTGTACTGTCTTTCTTATTTCTTTTTGTTTATGAGGATTTCTAAGACCTTGCTAGTTGATGGTGTAATTTTCTTAGCCACACAAGCAGGTACTGTACACAATAAGTTCTTCTAAATAAGAAAAGTGATTAATCAAGGAAAATCCAACTGTGAGCCCTAGCGCACTCTTTCCTGGCTGGTCCCAGACTCCCTGTTTGTTTATTTAGTGTCACCCATAGTCTGTCATGGCTGACCTAAAACTATCAGGAACAGCTACCATGGCAGCCAAGCATAAACAAAAACCTGAACTGAAGGTGCAGAGGGACCGCCAGTCCACAGATAAGATCTATTGCTGTAATAGCCCTTGATTATGAAGACCAAAGGAGAAAAAATACCAAATATACAGACACTTTTCTGTTTATTTATATATGAAGGAGGAGGGGGAAGCAAATCATTTACAAAGAGAAGGAGGGAAGAGGAATAAGGTTTCATTACAAGTCAGTGTTTCTCAGTTTATAAAACAAGATTCTGTGATAGCAGAGGATTGCTTCTGGTTTCCTTTGTTTGCATATTGACATTTTGCAATGCTTAAAAAAATTGCATGCTTGGGCCAGAGATAGCATAAAAAGAGGAATCGAGGTGGGAAAACCTGTAAAACTATTTGTAGGGAAAGAATGTTTTTCTCTTTTGTACAACTATTCTACCTGAGCTGTAGGCTAAGGTAAAGACTGAGTAAGCTGTCTGATGAACTTTCATGTAAAATAACCTGCTACAAGACCACACTTTTCAGATGAGCAGGCTCACTTAATGACACAAACTACATGGTGTATGTATGTTCAAGGAGAGGGTCTTTGGTGTAACCTCACTTCTCTGCTGGCCATGGTATTCTTCATAAGGTAGGACCATCTCACATTTTCCATCAGATTATCTGATCGTATAAAGTTTGGGAGTTACTTGGAAAGAAAGTTAGCTGCAGATGCTTCTTGTCAGAATGTGACAGGTATGGGACAGGCATCAGCCTCAGAGCCAATCTGGTCATTGCCTCAACATGGAACATGAAAAGATGGTTTCATCCTGAAAGAGGCTCACGAGTTCTAGAGGGCAATAAACATGGATTTCTCCACTGTTTGTAGGTGCTGTGATGCTGTCACTCATCTTCAAGGAGCCGAACTTATCCATTTAATGGGGAAGTGCGCTTGTCCTACTGGCATTCCAATTTATAAAATGTTTAAGGGGAAGGGCAAGATGCTTCCAACAGTATATTACATTAAGGTATAGTGCTTTATTGTCCTCTCTTGGTCAATTACTAAGACAAATGGCTTCAAGAAATTCTCCCCTGTCTATATTCTGGGAACCCATAGAGTATTACATTTCTCTCAAAGTATAAAGAAGAATAAAGCATGTTATCACATCCCGATGCTTTATCACTTTCTAATGCTCAAAAGGGAAATTGCTGGTGAGGTAGTTGACACTAAATGCCTCCATTTTTGTATACTGACACTGCCCAAGATGACAGATAAATATCAACAAAGTGCATCTCTACTCTAAGGACTTGGGAATTCATTCTCAGAGGCATTTCTGGAAACAGAGGCCTCTGACTAGGGAAGGTAGCAAATAAGTTCTGGTGTTATCGAGACACTGCAATGAAAAGGTGAAATGTTCAGTCAGCCACTCAGAAACCCTATGTTCACTCCCATCACCTGCACAAAGTTCATGTCCCCATACCCCTTGAATGTTCTGTGATAAAGAAATATATTTGGGAAAGATTGGCATTAACCCTAACATGAAGAACACAAATAGTCAAATAAAAGTCATGGCTACCGGGGCTAAGCTCGATGGTCAGCGTTAAACAAACATCAAAATTTAGATGTATGCTCCAGTTTATTTTCTGTATGATTCTCTGAAGTCACATATCTACATTAGCACTGATCTAGTCATGTAGTATCTATTGTCTTGAAGATGCTTCTAATTAAAATATTGCCTTTGCTGTCTGTTTGAAGACTAACATAAAAGCATTCTTTTGCTCTGGGTGTCTCCCATTTCTTTTCCATGGGGCTCTGACTTTGCCTTGGAGGTGTTGTTTGTGCATGGTAGATATTTGTAATACTAAATTCACCCTTGAAATGCATAGTTCAGTGGTTTAAAGACAGTAACAAAGTTTCATAACCATCAATACCATGTAATTTCAGAACATATTTATCATCTCCCCAAAATTCTGTATTTATTAGCAGTTGACCCGCATTTTCCCTTCTTCCTAGTCTTGACAAGCACTGATCTTACTGTCTCTATGAGTTTGCTTGTCCAGGACAAGTCCTGTAAATGGAATCATCTTGTTTTTGGCTTTGTGTCTGGCTTACTTTATTTAGAATGATATATTCAAGGTTTATGCATGAGGTAGCAAGTATCAGTGTTTCACTCCTTTTAGAACAGAATAATATTCATTCCATTGTATGGACACACCATATTTTCTTCATTATTTATCAAATGATGGACATTTGGGTTGTTCCCAATTTTTGGCCATTGTGAATGACACTTACACCGACATTACTATACAAATTTTGTTGGAAAATCTGCTTTGATTTTCTTGGGTTTGTACCTAAAAGTATAATCAAAGGGCAACTTTATGTTTAACATCTTAAGGAATTTTGAGACAACATTCTAAAACAACTAAAGTAGATCTCTATAATTTGATAATTTATAATTCACATTAAATAACTTTCCCTTTCTGTTGATTTATCTGTGCTTTCTTGTAATTTTGTCTCTTCTACATTAAATGTTTTTTGACAAAATCTCCATTTTTATATAGGATAATTTAAGTTTAATTTATATATCCATTCTTATATTCATGAGACTTTTTTCTGATTCAGCATTTTGCCACACTATTATCTATCTATCTATCTATCTATCTATCTATCTATCTATCTATCTATAATACAAAATAAAAAATATATGTTATATATATATAAAATCAATCATCTACATAACATCTGTATATCCCATATATATGGAAAATATCTCGATAATTTATTAATCATGTTTCTTTTTACTGTCTCTTGAAAGTTTTGTTTAAATAATACCTTGTTCTTGAAATTAAATGTCTGTTTTGGAAAAGATGATCAGAGCCCATATCCTTATTGTGAAATGTTGTTTTATCTAAACATATTGAAAAAAAATCAAATATATTTTGATTTATAATGTGGATAGAAGCCTTTAAAATAAAATAGAACATATCATAACAAAATTGTTAACCTTGACAATAGAGTAGTAAATTAATCATTGCTAACCGTCCTCCAGTCATTAAACAAAGATTGTTTGAAGGGTTAAGCTATATTATTGTGACTAGTAAGAATTTGGAGGCCAGATAAATAGTTTTAAAAATGTCCGATACTGTTCAAACATTTTTCAGACAAGATTGGGCATGTTCGGGGTGGTATTGCATAGATACAAACACTCTTCACAACACACAAATACTGTAAGCACAAATACTGTACTGGATATAAATTCTCCTGTTTATGCTTACTGTAAAGGAGAAATAATTATTTATATCTTCTGATTATGTAATCATATTTTTTCATAACTTAAGAGTGGGCTGGGAGTCAGGGAAGAATGAACCAGATTTTCTACTAAATTAAGATATTGACTTGCTGTTAGCTCTGTACTTAGGATCTGTTTGCCTAGCTCCTCAAGTTTACATGGTCTAAAAGAAAGAGTAAAAGAAAGCTCTTTCTTTATACTGTTTAATGATGAAAAGGGACTAAAAACCCACAAGAAATTGAATGACAAAAAAAATCCTCTGGGAGAGACTATCAAGTACATTTTAGAAAATATTAGGTTTCAAAGGCATTAATATCTAGACATTTCAAAAGGTAGCTACTATTAGGAAGCCAACAAGCACCATTATGGTCCATGGTTGGCTTAGAGTCATTGCCTCCAGCGAGGACCTTGTGGCACCAGGAAAACCAACACAGCATTGGGTGAGGTGTTTGAAATTGTTTTTAATTTACGAGAGTGTCTCATACAAAAGATCTATGAGTGTGTTTCAGACCACAAATAACACTCAGGTAGAGAGTTACTTTTAGGTCTAAAAGGCTGGATTGTTATATGGCACGCTGAAATGCTTTTGTGGAATAGCAGATCAATTTTATGTAGCAGATTAACAATGTAAACCTACACAGTAAACTTAGGACAGATAACAAAACCTTGCTGGGAAAAGCTTGAAAATTTTCAGTAATTAATAATAGATTTCAATTTTAAAAGAACATTCATTGCTCTGCTTGTGTGCTACTGAGATTTACAATAATAATGTCATTATTTTTATTTCAGAGATGTAGTCTCTGGATATCTGCATTGAAAAATTCTTTGTTTTCACTATGGATCACAGCAGCAATTCATAGAAAACAACACTTGTAAGCTTAACTAGGCAAAGAGATTTCATTATAAGGACACAAAGGCGCATAATGGAATCCAGTAATGGGGAAGAATCTGGCTTTAGAAAGACTTTGAAACAATGAACTAGAAAATTACACATCTTTTTCTTTCTCCCTGAAGACTGGTTTCTTCTGCATGACAATTAGAAATTTCCTTACTGTGTTTCAAGACCCCTGTCTCACAAGACCCCTAAGGGAGTACATATCAGTTCAACATCCATTTTCCAAGAAAAGGGATTCTGTCTGAGATTGAAGCAAGTGGACACTTCTGGTCTAATCAACCACAGCCGAGGATGTGGTTATAAGTAAAACAGGTTTTCTATGCTTTCACCATGGGTGGGGTGGCAGTGGATGCAGTGTGCCTGGAAATAAAACATGGTCTGTTGTACGTAATATGGACTGAAATTGATCTAAGCATATTTTAACTAATATATATATATATATATATATATTAACTTATTGAGCTAATTTCAAGTACATCACAGAGAATGAAAACACAAGCAGAAAACTAGTCCCAAATAACCAGAAGCCAACAGGCTACCCTATGTTCAGTATTCAGGTTAGAGACATCTTCAGTAGAGACCTTGTGGAATCAGGGAAACCAGCACAGACTTTGTTTAGATGTTTGAAATTGCTATTCATTTAACAGTCTCCTATAAAAGATTGACTATAAGTAGTTATATTGTACCATTATCCCAGAAAGCTCTGCATGTGGTTATTATAAAAAGAAAGCAAATATTGACTTACGTGTATTTTTTCCTTCAAAGTACAAATCAAAGAATGCATTCTTAAGGGAGAACATGGTAGATATTGTTTACCAATCTTTTGAATACATACTCCAACCAGGGGGGAAAATCAATTGCTTTTTTAGTTGTCTTTATTAAAAGTCTTGTGAGGTCTTCAACAAAGAGCTGTTGGTTCAAGAAATTTCAGAGCCAGCTAACTATTCAAGGGCGATGCATAGACGCACAATTGAAAACAGCAATTGAGAGGCTGTTGGAATGACTGCTAAAATACTTAGAGTGCACGATGTTGTCTTTTCTCCACACCCTTGAAGAATAAAACTCCCATTGGCTTTGTTCTTAACATACACACTTTAGAGGTATTCAGCATTCTATTAATAATCAAATAAAAAGTCATAATGTGGGGCAAATGTTTTCTAGGAAAATTCTATCTTCAAATTTTTATGTTGATTAAAGACAGAGACAGGTTCTAGTTTTTTTCCCTTTGTCTATTTTGTCCTAATGTTACACACAGCTAAATTCCACTTTAAACATAAAATTACTTGCAAAAGCAAAACTAAACACAAACACATACAAATTTACAGCAGAGGTGTGGTAAAAAGTTCTTGCTGATAGTTGAAAAAGAGCATTTTGTATTTATTACAGAAGTGAGAGCTTGCAAACAAGGGAATAATTTGGTGACCAGGAAATTAGGCTATGTCTTCCTGAAAGAAGGCACATTTAAAATCGTAAGGTGGAAAAAATTACAGAGTAGAGAAATATAATCAAAGTCATTGAGTGGGGAAGGGTTAGTGTAAGCAACTTAAGCCCATTATATGTGGCAAAGATACATGATTAGGACCCACACAAATTGTTAAACTGGTAGTAGCAATATTTGCCTGGACATTGGATTATCAAAAAATAAAATACATATTGCTATAGTTTTGGATAGAGCTGTGGGATACTACACATGACTTTCCAAGCTGAAGTCATGCAAAGCAATCTTAATAATCAATGAGAAAAATTCCAATTATTCACAAATTTTTTTCCTAAGAGTAAAAATTGTCTTGCTCACAGTTACAGCTGTATGGTAAAAATGTTAATATACATGAAGAAAATGTTAATATACATGAGAAGCATTAAGAATTAAAGTACATTAATTTTTGTTTAAAAGTTCTTATAAAAGTAGAAGAATAGTTTTGACAGTTTTTGTTCCTGTGTCATTTACCACAGGCGGCGAGAGTTATTTTCCCTATGCATAGGCGGATTATCACACTCCTTTTTAGGTTTTGATCAGCTTCCAGCATTTCATCCTCCAAGCTCACAATGTCACAAAATATCTCTGAGAGCTCCTGTAATATGAAGTTGTTTGCTGGCAACACTTCCTCTGGGACATCTTCATCCTTTTTGTCAAAACTACTTCCCTCATTTATGTTGATAAGTCCACATTCACAAAGTCCTTTTGGTCATGTAATCTGAGTGACTCAGACGATACTGTGTGCAGTGGGCTAAATGTCTTTGTTCCTGCTAAATTCATATGCTGAAATCCTAGTGATCAGTGTTATGTTATTAAGAAGTGGGACCTCTGGAAGTGATTAAATCCTGAGGGTGGAACTATTAAGAATAAAATTAGTGCCCTAATAAAAGGGACCTCATAGAGCTTTCTCACCTTGCCATCCCGTGAGGATACACACTGTTGTGGTATATTTTGATTTTCCTTTTCATTTCCCTGATTCCTAATCAGGAGGAACACATTTTTCATATGATAATTTTCCATTTGGATATCCTCTCATGAGGGACTTTTCAGAGTCTCTTCCCCAATTTTCTGTTGCTTTTGTTTTTAAATATAGGAATTGCTTACACATTGGGAATGAGCCTTTTCTTGGATAGGTGTATTGTGAATATTTTTTCCAGTTCTGTGTTTTGTCTTTTCATGCTCACTGCTATTTTTGATGAAAACAAGTGTCTGCTTTTTATGTCTTCCCATCAATTGTTTCCTTTACTTGGTGCTTTTTCTGTCTTATTTAAGATAATTTTGCCTTATTCCAAGTTCATGAAGGCTATCTTCTAGAAGATTAATGGTTTTGTCTTTCATATTTAGACCTAAAATCTACCTTGAGTTAATTTAGTGTATGATGTGGGTTATGGAGAACAGGATCAGTTTTCTTTCATTACGGATCTGCACTTGACCTCTAAAGCCAACTTTATTCATAACATATTTGATTGCTGTCACTGTGTAGGTGTCCAGACACACATGGATTTGTTTCTGATGTCTGTTTACTACCAGTGTTTCTGGCTATTGTTGTGCCAACATTGTCTCAGATACTGTAATTTTATAATCGATGCATACGTCAGCCATATAAATCATTCATCTTCAAGATGGTCTTGGATATTTCCAACTCTTACATGTTCATATGCATTTCAGAATAGTTTGTTAATTTCTACACAGATCTACTCCATGAACCTTCCAGACAACAGCAACAACAGCAGCAACTTTAGGTCAATTTTAGAATCAAAGTCTTCAAAATACTGTCATCCAATCCACAAGTGTTATGTACTATTGTGTTCGTCTATTTTAAGGTCTTAAATATGCTTTGTAGTTTTCTACAGAGAGGGTTTGCAGACATTTTGTTACATTTGCTATCACTGTTTTTGATACTGGTATAATTGAGATTTTTTTAAGACAGTAACAATGATTAATACTTTTCACATTGTTATCTTCATAGTAGTTATTCAGAGTACAAGATAAAGGCATGAAATAATGTCCATGTAATATTTAGCACAATTCTTTCTTTTCAATGAACTAGGAGAAACTAGCTGTGTAACTATCTTAACCATCTTGTGTATATATATGTATTTTCCCCTTTTCCCTTACTACTTTTTCCCTTTTGCTGACATATAATTAATTTTTGTGTATTGCCCTTGCACCTAGTGAACCGACTAAAAATTCTGTTCTAAGAGTGTAGGTATAAATTGTTTACCACAGTCATTTCATCTGTGATATGCTAATTCCTCTCACTCTCAAAGTTAGAAAAGCTTTGTTAATTCCTCATAAACCTGTTGCTATTTGTCTTATTATATCAATCAGGATCTCCAAATAGTGTTGAGTAGAAATGGGGATTGCAACCTAATTGGCTCGTTCCATATCTCAGGGAGAAGGTGTCAGTGATTGTGCCGTACGTAACACAGGGATGTCCACACCTTTCGTGCTCTCAGATTCTCTCCCACCTTAGTTAGGCCCCTCCCTGTTAGGGATTCTGTGACCCTCTTTGCTCACTTAAAGCACATAGGTGCTCAGGTTGCAATGATGGTATTGAGTAACAGCCTGTCTTGTTATGTATCTTGGAATCACTGTGTAAACGAAATAAATGAGGGCTCAGATAGTCTATATATTGGTGAGAGACAGAGAGAGAGAGAGAGAGAGAGAGAGAGAGAGAGAGAAAGTGAAGGGAGAGAGAGAAAGTGAAGGGAGAGAGAGAAAGTGAAGGGAGAGAGAGAAAGTGAAGGGAGAGAGAGAAAGTGAAGGGAGAGAGAGAAAGTGAAGGGAGAGAGAGAAAGTGAAGGGAGAGAGAGAAAGTGAAGGGAGAGAGAGAAAGTGAAGGGAGAGAAGACTGTTGTTACCACCACATCTTGGGAGGAAAACATGATCACTACCCCATTTGAGTCTGCGAGCTGTTCTTTTGTGAGTAGTGTCTAGGCGCCATCTGGCTGAGTGCTAGGTCTCAGTCCCTATCTTCCCCACTGTCTTCAGGTTGGAAAAATCTCTATAGCTTTATCCAGGATCTACTTCTGCGTGACCTGAGGTCCATCACCAAACTTCCTTCCAGCACGGTTTCTCTAGCGTCACCTCAGTCATCCCTCGGTCATCAGTCATCGTGTCAGAATGCAGGACACTCCCAGAATGTCTTGCCACCTTTGGCTGGTTCACATTTTCTTTATATTGGAGTTTTAGATAATTTCTGGCCTTTTGAGCTTTTACCAGAGGCAGAACTAGAGTGGCTGGAGGGAAAAGGCAGGTAGAAAAGGATCATGTTGTAAAGGGTCATAAAACAGAGCTGAGCTGCTGGAAATGAATCTGCAGTGGGTCTGCTGCAGAGGGCCACTAAGGCTTTCAGTAGATAAGTGAAACAATCCAAGTTATATTTTGGAAAAGTCAGCCACATAGTAGTATAAAAGCTGGTTTGAAAGGAGAGAGCTCTAATAGAAAATGGATTTTGAATCCGCCTACAATTAAGAAGGATGGAGCTATGGTTATGGGGTGGGTGATAAAAGATGGACAGATAAAGAAGTGAGGTCCCCAAGCCTCACCCGGTCCCTTTCCATAGTACGTCCTCATTACCTGATGGTGTATCAGGCAGATCCAAGACAATATCTCAGTTGATAGCTCTGTTTCCCATAGTGAAGGAATGCTTATTAGATTATCCCATCACAATTTTCCATCCAACTAAGGAACCATGCACAAGCGGGGTGTTCTTGGCAACTTTGTAGGACACAGATGCTGCCTTGAGTACTTCTGTATCCTATATAGACAGCACAAAACCTTTTTATTTTCATCTCCTGGCAAAAGATTCTTCACATTTTCTCCCCAGCCTCCTCTGTCCTAGCTCCTTCCATTCATTATTCAAAGTTTGCCTGAAGCATCAATACTAGAGGGAGAAACCCTAGAATCAGACAGTGAGAGCCCCACATTATAAAGCTAAAAGATGGTTAGTTATGACTAAGTTTTCTGTTGCAAGACACACTTCAGTGCACTTTAGGAAAAGTCATGCTGAGCTGCTTTTTTAGAATGTTAGCCCTTACCTGCTGTTATTCCTCTTAGCCAAAATCTAATGACTCCATAAAAAACAAAACAGGTGCAACCGAAAGCACCCAGGGTTTCCAATACTCTGACTTCCCCAGAAATCTTGCTGCCAAAGGAAAATCCTACGCAAATGGGTCACAAGGTAAGGTAAGGTGAATGTGTGACTAGCAAGCTGCTCAGCATCTGGGGAGTGAGGGGAGACTCTTCATGAGAACAGGCTTGTGAGAATCAGGTGCCAAGCATTTGGAAGACTCATAGGGGCCTCACAGCACTGTATGAAGTGACATGATCTGGTTGGAGAGATTTACTAATCCAAATGTAAATGTTGCTTCAGTAGAAACCCTGGAGATTTTACAGAACTAGCAGTTGTGAGTCCTTATATGAGCCATACTCTAGACCTCAGGCTGTTAAAGGTGTGTTAAATTGGAGGAGAGAAAGGGAAAATGGGATTTGAGAGCACTTGGTAATATCGTGACACTGGGAATGCATATGCAGGTGTTTAGTAAACATCGTTGGTTGTCACACACTGACACGTAGGTTGTCAAGCCTGGTCTTAGAAATACTTCTATGAAGTTCCTGCTGTTTCCTTGGGTTATCAAGAGCTCTATGGATTTTTGGTTAAAATGGTTCTATACATTTAAAAATATTTTAGACATAGAGTAAAGGTTTGTTGATTTATGTTTTAATTCCCTTGGCTCCCCAAATTATTTTCAGTCACTCAATTCCATTTTCAGTGTTTTGAGATCTCTCTATACAGTCACCATCTCTGAGTTTTTTTTAACTCTGTGGCAACGTGATGTAGATAAGAAAAGTCTTTAAAATTAAACATTAGAATTCACACTTGACACTTCAGCTACAAGGTCTGCCTGAAGTTTTTACCTGACCTAATTTTGGATTATAATAACTAAATCCACATGAATGACATCTGTGGTAAATTGCTAATACTGTCAGTGTATCTACAAAGAAAAAAGAAATCAATACATTTAAAAGTTTGCCTGAGATCATTTCCTCACTGAAGGAGGCAGCCCTAATCTTCTGACTCCAACCTCTTGTTATTACATTATGAAGATTAACTATGTTTCATTTTTTTCCATGGATTTGGAACCTTTTAAATTTACTTTGTCTCCAATAGTTTTTATTTTTCCCTTACATTGGGACTTTGTACTACTTTAGAATAGGAGCAAAGATTTATATTTCTTTAGTTCTCCAGTAGAAAATAATATCTTGCTTGTAAAAGTATAGCCAAAGTTTTTAGTAGACTAAACTGTCTCTTCTAGTTCCTTCATTCATTCTCTACTTCCCTATTTTTTTAGTTAATCAATGTTCATTTATTGACTGTCACATTATGTTCTTTATCATAAGTCTGTTAAATTTTGAGACTGGTAGAGAGGTCTGGGATCACAAAGGATTTTCCTCACAGGCTTTTTAAAAATTACACCTACATCTAAACACAAATGTATATGTCTCCATGCCAACCACTTTATATTTGTGTTTATGGTCTTTTAATATAGCACAGTAAAAAAGATATAAAACTAAGAGGAGGAAAACCACATAAACTGGTTATTGATGGATTTTTCTTAGAGAAAAACTCCTGAGGTTGCTAGAATCATATTTTGTCTACGTCAGCCTTTTCTTTTGCACCCGGAAGCTGGTTCTCAGGCAGAGTCACAGCCTGTGGCTGCCTCGTAACTGCACTGCCTGGCCTGTGACTCCTAGGATGCAGACAGCAGCTGTGCTGCATCCCCATACCTGCCCTGACCGGGTGTGTGGCTGTTCTTTCCCTCACTGGCTCATTAGTAAAATGGAAATAATAGTAATTGTATCATAGCTTTAAAACACACACACACACACACACACACACACACACACACACACACATATATACACTGTAGTGTTAAACATGAGCAAAACTATCTGAGCGCATCAGTGACACTAGGGGAGGCAGATAGATAGCAATGACACGCCTACCACACCACTGCACTTTGGCCTCTGGAACTAATTTCTACTGATTTTTATTTCTTTATTCTGCTTACATATGACACGGATTTATATGCTTACACTTTCTACAAGTAGTTTAGTAAAATGAGAAAAATGATTTATTGATTGTATTATCAGTTGTTTGATTTGTACTTTTCATCACTATTCTCTATACAGTATTTGGAGTTTACAAATAGCCTATAAAACCCTGCTCCAAGCTGAACGTCAGAAGACGAGCTTTCAATCAGTCTTGAAGCATGAATTTAGGAAAATTTCAAATATAACAGAGGTCTGTGTTTAATATTAATCGTCTCTAAATTATCGTGAAGCCTACTTTGAAATAGCTTGCTTTCATGCTAACTGGTGATAGTAACATCTCTTCAAATAGTTTTCTCTGTGTAGATCTCACCTCTATTAGGAGAGGTTGGTGGGTTTTTCCTCCAGGCTGACTTTTATTCAATTACGTGGTTATATTGCCATTTTCAGCTTTATTATATTCCTAAATGGCTCCATTATAGATAAATATATATTTATCTGAGGTGAGGAGTAAAAGTCACTTTCTGGACAGGATTCATTTTTAGTAATTGTGTCTCTTTTTTAGGTTAGTTCAAAGACACTAATTAGAAATCCTAGAAAACTATGTGATATTTGAAAAATGAGTCATGTTAGTATTGTTAGCAATTATTTTTGTTTTGTTTCGTTAAGGGTAGAATTAAATTTAGCACTAGTGAGAGACTTTTTGGAGGATTTCTCACTGCTTCAAAATACCACTGCCAAGTAAGTTGCTCTTTTGTTTGTCCATTTTACAGAAAAGAGGTGTGACCAAAAGGAGTTGTTTCAATTTCAGTGTTCATAGGTGAGAACACAACCCGAATGTGTATGCACACCTATGGAATGTTTTTTGTGTGCAGGCCGTCTTGTTTATTTTGACAATGTCAGAGACACCTGGAGGAGTGAAATCATTTCCCCTCTCTCCTGAGAAAAGAAGTGACATTTTGAGGATCTGACTTCTTCCAACTCAGAGAGAGCAAATATGTTGTTGAAGGCTGGGGTCCTTGCTGGCAGTCTTACTCTGATGGGGCCCTGAGTACTTTGGGTAGAAAACAAAGTAGGATGAAAGTTCTTCTGAATGAAATCAAAGAGTACAGGAGATAGAAATAAAGGGAGGAAGCTTGAGAAGGATGGGGGAAGTGCAGGGGTGGGGGGTAGAAGTTGGACATGTGTCTTTCATCCTCCAATCTTACTTATCCCATAGCTTGGGGTCAAAAGGTGCTGGGGCCTAGTGACCCAGGAGAGGAACTACTATGAGGTTAAACACTCAAGTGCCCAGGGGCTGCATAAATTAGAGAACCAGAATATGTTTTAACAGGGAGGCCAAAGGAAGATTCATTCTACTAGCATATTGCTCAGTTGCCACAGGAAGAGAATCAAAACTATTTGGGGTGAACCTGTGTATGGCATATCTTTAGGCCCTTGAAGAATATGCTTGTTTGTGACAGATACCACAGTTCTGACCTTAACAGGACAAGTGGGTCCAGTAGGCAGAACGAGGTAAGTTATTTGCCTTTATTTTGTGGCTGGACTCAGGTACTTCAAACCACCCCCAGCTGGATGACATGGTTATCCTTGGTCACATTTCTTAATTAGCAATATAAGAATGTTGTGAATAAAATTACTAGCTTATTTTATTTACATTTAAATTTTTGTTTTGTGTTTTATTTGGTTGTGTAATAAGGTTATCGAAATTCAATTATATCCATGAAATTATATTAATTTTGATATTCGTTTCCCCCTTTTACATTAGAAATCTCAGTCATTCAATATTCATAATGATCTATGTCATGTGGAATACTGACTATAATACTCTATTTTACCTTGGAAGTTGTCATCCAATAGTTATCGTTTCCTGCAAGGATTTTAAGAACAATTTATATCCAAAGTATATCTGTGCTATCATTTACCTACTTTGATTTGTCTTCTTAATCTTTGACATGCAGTCTAGTTTAATTTAAAATTATGTCATAGCTCAATAAATTATTATTTCATAAACAATATCAATAAAAGAAGAATAAAATATCTACCTTCATCATAAAGGTAAAATATAACTGAAGAGTGATTTTTAATTTCCTAAACTTTTATATTTACAAGAATACCAAGTTTTTGAAATTATACTACAAGGATACTATGGTAAAATTGGCATGGTACTAGAAAAAAAATTAGCATGGTACTAGACCTGGGGATCAGTAGAACAGATTAGAAGATGCAGATACAACTACAAACACATTTAGTCACCTTATCTTTGACAAAGGGACAAAACATTTTCACTTGAAGGAAGATAGCTTCTTTAATAAATGGTGCTGGAAAAATTGGCTTTCACATGCCAAAGACTAAAACTAGACCCAAGTCTATCACCATGTACTAAACTAAAGTCAAAGTGGATCCAAGATTTAATATTAAGATAGAAACACTAAATCTACTGGAAAAGAAAGTAGGTTGAAATCTTGAAGACAGGAGTAGGAAGAGAGTTCATGAACAAAAACCAAACTGCATGGGAAGTACTTCAAAGAATCTACAACTAGAATATTATTAAAAAGCTTTTGTACATCAAAAGATATCATCAACAAAGTGAAAGAAAACCCACAGAGTGAGAAAAATTTTTAACCAACTGTCCCTCAGACAAAGGTCTTCTGTGTAGCACATAGCACGAATTAAAAAAAAATCATGTCCCCCGCCAAATTCAAAGACCCAATTCAAAAATGAGCATCTGAGATGAATACACACTTCTTAGGTGAAGAAATACAAATGGCAAATAAATGTACGAAAAAATGTTCTACATCATTGGTCATTTGAGAAATGCTACTTAAAACAACACTGAGATTCCATCTTACTCCAGAAACAATGGCTATTATCAAGAAGTCAACTAATGACAAATACTGGTGGTTGTAGGGAAAAGGGAACTCTTCACCTCTGGTGGGAGAAGACCAGTACAATTACTGAGGAGATCAATGTGGAGATTCTTAAAAAAAAAGAAACAAAAGCTAGGATTAGGGATCCCGTTCAGCCCAGCTACTCCCCTTCTGGGTATTTGCCCAGAAGAACTGAAAACATCATAGTACCCTTATTTATAGCAGCACAATTTTTAAAAATGAAATCTTGGAAACCCAAATGCCCAACTAATGAATGGATAAAAAAGATGTGGTCTTTTTATACAATGGAGTACTAGTTAGTTATAAAGAAGGATAAATTTTGGCTTTTGTAGGTAAATGGATGCAACTAGAGACCAAAAGTGAAATAAATCAAACTCTTATGTGTAAACATCTTATTGTCTCCTTAAGTGTAAGAAACTGAAAAAATGAGATCCAAAATCTACAATAGATATTGTGAAAGGGAAAGAAATTACTCAAAAAGAAAGAACAACTGGGATGGGTGAAAAGGGAAAAGAAGGAAGGGAAAAGAAAAAATTATGTATAAACAGAAGCTATCTAAGGTAGTTATAGTACTGATTTCTCTAAGTTCGGTAAAAAAGTGGTTTGTGCTTACATTGTTTGATCACCTATGCATGCCTGTATCTTACAGTCTGAGCAACTACCTTGAAGATAACAGTACACAATATATCAACCATTGTTAATTTCCTATTATCGTGTTTCAAAATTCTGTATCATTGTTTTAAGTTTTTTCTCTTAAAAAAACCCAGAATATCAAGTCTTGAAATTGCCTTCAGGAAGTCTTGTGAAAAGTACTGTGCCTTTCATCTTAGAACCAAGGATCACCGCGGGTGCTTTCTGGGGCGAAGGAACTCTCCTTGGTTCCTCTAACCATTGCCCTTTCTCAATCGCTGCCGTCCCTCCACCCCTCTTAGGCCGGCTCCCCCAGCTCCCGCAGGCCTCCCCCGGAAATCCCCCTGAAACAGCGACTAAGGCAGCGCCAGTGGCGCCGGGCAAACTCTTCTCCTCTCCGTCCCACATTCGCCGGTGCTCTTGATCCAGTAGAACAACTGTGAAGTAGGAATAGAGCAGCAAAAGCCTGCAGCAGCACCATCTTTCAGCTCAGTGCAGTGTAAAAGCCCCACCAATCTACAGGCTCTTCCTGAGTTATACTTAGGGTTGGAAATTCCTCGACAATTTTTTTTTTTGGCTTATTTGGAAAACTGGCATAAGAAATGAAGAGCTGAATGTTTATCATCCTTCATGGGCTGTTATTTGCTTCTTAAAGAGCTGCTATCTAATCAAAACAGGATATCTGCTAAAGAGATATTTGTTTCTGTTAATAGATTGACCTTTCCTTGAATTACCCCTCGTAGGAGAAATATTAGACCTGAAGCAGACCCAAATGCATTGCCAGAAAATTGGGTCTGACTCAGGGTGATTAAATGCATCCAATTTGAATTTATTATCCCACCTCCAGGTCTATTTTTAACTCCTCCCTGCCCACCATCTCAAGAAGAAGGAGAAAGCCTAGATATTCATCTGAATTTCTTACTTTCCTTCCTATCCAAATTCTGACAATCAGCAAGTTGAAATTATACTAGAAATCCATTCATGTCACCTTTCATCAATACCACCATCCCACCCCAAGCCAAATCCGTCTCTCACTTGCATTTCTGAACTGATCTCCCATTTCTTCTTGCTTCTGCTCTTGCTCTTTTTCAACCCATTTTACACTGGGCAAGCTATTTCATCTATTCACCACCATAATTTTTTGGTTCCTCCTCCCAGAATTTCTTCCTACCCTGAATTTGGCATAAAATTTATTTTGGCCCAAAGATCTATAAATGATTTGACTTTGAATATCTCTCCATCCCATTTCATTGGGTATCTGCTTTGTGTTAGGCCCTGTTCCAAGTGCTGCAAATCCAATGACTAAAAGACGCTGGATTCTCCCTCATAAAACGTTTCAGGAGAGTTGAATTGAGTAAATATGATACACAGGAATGAATGAGCCCTGCTTGGTTTGAATCATGAAGGAAAGTCTCATTTAGAACATAGCATCTAGTAAAATATGCAAGACAAGATCAAACCCATTATGCGGACATCAGGAGGAAGATCAAGAGAAGAACTAGAAGGTTTCATGGAAGCCTGTTCTACATTGTCAAAAGGTGACTTTGGCGGTTGTGAGGAGAACTGAACAGAGTGGAGGTCTAGGCCAGAGATGATTATACATTGGTCTAGCACGCTAAATACAAAGAAGTGCACCGTTTCATGATAATGTGTCCAGGCCAACAGGACTTGAAGATGAAATGCAGGTATGAGGGTCAAGAAAAACTGAATACGATCCCTATCCTTTTGGCTCTGTATCCTCTGGGAGGTGATCTGGGCAATGAGAAGAAGAAACAGGGAATGAGTGTGGAAACAGAGACTTCATTCTGCACCCCTGGGCTCACTCTGCACGTTTCTGGTGTTCACAGGCTTAGAACTACTTGGCTTCAAGATCTGTGCACATGGCATTTCCTTTGGACAAAATATGTCTCAAGCTCAGGCTTGGTAATTCGTCACCCTTCAGCTCCCGGTTGAAATATTTCTCATTCAGAGACATCTTCTGGCCACTCATCCAAATGTCATCGTTTTCTGTTCAGCTTGATTTTGAACTATTTTATTTGGAGACTTCAACATTTTTTGACTGATCTTCCCACTACTGTAAAGACTCTTTCCAGGCAGAGATACCTCCATTTTTCTCACCACAGGAATCACCTCATCTAGAGAGTAGTACATGAATGTAGTATCTGAATGATTTCATTAGGTATTTCATTGTGCCAGCTTAGTTGCTTGTAAATAACCATAAATTGTTTGATTTTATTAGACTGATTTAAATCAGGTCGATTTTTTGTGTTCACATTGTTTTATGTATTGATAAAAATTTAGCAAATACAGATAAATTATAAATTTCTTTAGGAAGCAGACTGCCCTCCACCCACCTTTGAATGCTCAGTACCTAGTTTAGAGTGGCTCTGGACAGGGGTTTTACTTTTCCAAGCCTCATGTTCATAATGTGTAGGACAGATATAAATATAGCCTTTGCTTTAAAGAGTTTTTGTAACAAATGATATAATCCATATAAAGCACATAGCACATTTCCTAGTATATTGCAAGCACTTAATCAATATAACTATTGTTAGTATTACTATTATTGATATTCATCCCTAAAGGAGTAGGACATCTGTGATAGCTAAGGACCTTGTAGGTGCTACTATTCATTCTTATTGTCCATTAACAAAATCATTCTGTCAATATTAAAAATCTACATGCCAACCCATATTTTATAATTGTATGTTTTTTCATTTAAATTAACTTTATGATTCTGTGATTTGAACAGATTAAAGGCATCTTTTAAAGCTTCATACTTAAACATGTTTAGTGAAATAAGCCTTTTAGAAATTATAAATACATAAAAGGGAAAGCTTTTTGACATTTTTAGAAATGCACAAGCAATTAGATCTACTAAATAGATTAAAAATACCATTTAACATTAGTTAAATATCCTTTTACTTCCAAAAAGAAAAACACATCAGAATCCACATACCGGGGGGCGGTTAGTAACCATTTATTTTTTTCTCACTAAATGTCTATCGTTTTGATGATTCGGTGTCATCTTGAGGTGAAGCATCAATATGCTTAAGGACTCAGCACTGTGAAAACAGATTTTTAATATTTAAAAGGTGGTGCAATTTTAAATAAGGCAGTGCCACCCCGTATCATGGCATGTTTCACGAGAAAAGATGCTATATTTCCATGACCTACTTTCATCTGCGTGTTGGGGAACCAGTGCCTAAGAAGTAAACAGTAGTTGTGCCTCACGTAGGAGATGATTATTGTTTGAATTTATGATTCATGCCTTGAGCAAAATTTTGTTTGTGGCCTCATTTGCAACCATAATTTACAACTTTACCAGGTATATGCTGTGTGTTTGGAAGGTAATATATCAGACTTGCTTTGTAGTTGAGCAGTTTTCTAGCTCTGGGTATAGTATTTTCTGTGTTTCTGTTAGCTATAAAATTTCTAGGCATAACATTTATTGTAGCAAATATGGAAATTTTTTAAAAATTGTACTCCCCTTAGGAATGTCTTATTGTATTTATATTCTTATTATGGATAAATCCAACTAGTGTTTAAAGGAGCTGTTAATCCTGCAAATATCTGGTTGCAAATGTAGGAAGATTTAGCCTTTGGAGATTTTTAAAAAATAAAGATTGGATCATTTTTGCATTTTGTGTACTTCTCATCTAAGAAGCTAATAAACCATATATGATTCAGACAATGTTTTCAGGTGCCCATATGCCCTGAAAATTTGGAAAAATTTTTCTACTATAAATCATGTAACACTGTAACAGTGTAAACTAAGTTTTGCCTATGCCCTTTGATCTATGAGGTAGTAAAGGATTTCCCCCAATCTCATTGGAAGTTCTGCTGTCCATTCTAATTTTAACTCTCTGTAGCAATGTATCTGGAGATACTGGAAATTCTATAAATAAATGAATCTATTTCAAGTTGCAGCAATGTTCAGTTTACATGATGTGCTTTCTAGCACTGACTGATTTATTTCTTTGAAGCTTCCTACTTTATTATTTTTTAGGATGTTCTTTTTTTAAAGGTAATGCTTAGTTCCCCTACGTAAATTTTTAAAAACAAATCATGAATATTATTAGTTTGAATAATTTCAGGTATATTGATTAAAAAGAGTAATTTTAATTATTGCAGTGACTAACAAAATAGATATGTTCCAGAGGTATAATTTTGAATTACTAAAAGTGTAATTTCACATCTGATTATATAAGATTAATGCACAGTTAAAAATAGAAAGTATTTCCCTTTTCCTGTCTTCTGATATAGTTAGTAAAGAAAGGAAATTAAAAGCCTGATGTTTGAAATTTCAGGAAAAAAGCTTAAATAATGAACATTATAGTCTAATATACTTGACACTCCATGCTCTTACGTAAAAAAATACATCGACCTAGAGTCAGACTGCTCCACAAGTTTTCCTTACATCAGACTCTGAGTTTTTCTTGACGTAAAGGCAGGAAGACCGGGGAGTCTATCGAGAAGGAAGGTGATCACTTTTACTGACAGATACGGTAGATACTAGTCAGGATGGTGGAACCGGATCAGAATTAAAACTGTGCAGTCGTGTGTAGGCTCAAGAATTATTTCGGCATCGTTACATATTTCTTTTCTTCTGGTAATTATTCATTCCGCTATTATAACTAACCACAGTAATTTTCTTAGAACAAAGGAAAGCATGGCAACAATAGCTTTTAAAATGACGAAGTTTAAATGCCTAAGGTCAGAGTGTAGCATTTTGATTTCCATAAGTATTTCAAACGTTACAGGCTTTATATAATAATTTTAATGTGAAAAATATGCAGGTCACGCTTCACTGCTCTTTGCATATACTGTGAAGGGAAAAAAAACTTTAAAAATT
Organism: Hydrochoerus hydrochaeris; assembly: GCA_004027455.1. Taxonomy (NCBI): domain Eukaryota; kingdom Metazoa; phylum Chordata; class Mammalia; order Rodentia; family Hydrochaeridae; genus Hydrochoerus; species Hydrochoerus hydrochaeris. The sequence goes on from PVLA01000482.1 coordinate 70,740, forward strand.
GCTTAGTTTTAATTGAGCAAAAGGATTCACATGTGATCTGAACTTGTGCCTCATAATTCCTCTAGACAGCTTCAGTTGCCATGCGATGATCCTAATTAAATTATGTAATGGCTTAGAAATAGCTAAGCTAAAGGGCCTGTTCTTTCATATCACCTGGTAATTTAACTCTGTAGGATTCTGGGTTTGGGGCTCTGGTCTTTACCATGGTCTTGTATGTTTTTCATTGTGAAAGTAGGGAAACAAGATTATTGATGGAATCCGCCTTGAACGTTTTGACCTGTAGGTGGCAGCATTGTAAGGTTTTGGGAGTCAAGCGGGAAAACTGCTTGTGACTCCCCTTTTCTCACTCCTCGCCCGTGCACCTCCAAACCTCATCATAAGGAGTTAACACCATTACACACTCACGTCAGGTAACCCTAAAAACGGGGAGAAATGTCATAGTACAAAAAATAGGCTTTATTTATTCTCATCTGTGTTTCATTATGTTTTTGATAATAGGGTACACTTGTAATTCTGACCTGAGATTCAGTGAAAGTAGGCGTCTCAGTAGTAAGGCATTAACCCATTGCAAACTCGCAGCGCTGGAAGATGAGCATTTTACCAAGTCCAAGAAGGGAAACTATACTTTAGATGCGTAATGAACTTAAACATGCCTATTTTAATCATTTGGGAGCAACTTGTAATGTTTTGAGCCCCACGGCATTCTTAGTGACCTTGCAAAGGTTGCCAGCCCTTCCTTCCTTCCTTCCTTCCTTCCTTCCTTCCTTCCTTCCTTCCTTCCTTCCTTCCTTCCTTCCTCCCCTCCCTCTTTCCTTCCTTTTCTTTCTCTGTGTGTGGTCACCTGTTCTTGTCAGTTAAAATACGTGATTAATTTTTGCTTTGGCCAGAGTACAGAAGAAACAAAGAATTAGGAAATTTGATATATCTGATTTAAAAGTCATGATGTATTTCGTTTATTACAGTTTATTGCTCTACACAATACTGGTGTTAAGACTGTGTCATACAGTACATACGGAATGCACAGGCAGTAGTTTCTCCTTGCTAGAGGAGAGTGCGTTCTGAGACTCCAGATGCACCCCTGAAGCTCCAGATAACATTGAGGTCTATGCAAGAAGTGGTCAAAATGGATTGTGAATGTTTAAATTAAAAATCTTTCCTGCAGTAAATGACACATTACTATTCATCCCCCTTGAAATAACTCTTGTGTCTCATTGTTCTTGTCACTTTCTAGAACAGTCTTGGGAGTCCTCTTTGTGAGTGTCCATGGTGGCTGCTGCCGCCGGCCCATCTGATGGGAAGGTAGGCTGGTGAAAGTACAGTGTGTCCTCTGCCATCTTATGCAAAGGATCTGTCACTGTGCAAGTTCTGCTCTTCCTCAAAGTCGAAATGGCCGTGAGCTGTAAACATTTTGAATCAGTTCAGGACACTGAGGGTGCCACTACAGTATTACTAAAGATACGCAGGAGAGAGGCCTTCCAGAACCTCAGCAAGTGGCAAGAATAAATGAATAAGTGTGTTTATAACAGGAGGGAGTACTTTGAGGGGATTAATGACAACATGTCTTTGCCTATAATATATAAAAAGAAAACAAATCTAAGCATTCACCATAGGGTTTTGTATTATAGCTCATATACTTGAATTTCCTCTCTATAAATACCTAAGATGAAATTTAATTTATGAATTAGGCACAGTAAGAAGTTAACAGCAATAATTAATAGTAAAGTACAATGGTAAATGTGTAAAATGCACTTAATAAGATTTTGTATAATGGCAAATTTCTGACCATGTTTGATTGTTAGCAACTGAAGCCTAGAATACAGTCTGCAGATCAGGGTGACTATATACATAGACACTAACACGCATTCTACTGGCTGTGATGTTTTCCCCAGGACCCACGGGATCGTGCAGACTCCCTTTACACGCTTCTCTATGAAAGTTATGCTTGAAAAACTTCTCTAAGTGATAACAGAGAAAGTGTAGTGTAAGGACATTATTTTAGACCTTGTATGAAGTCTTTCGTTAACTGAATCCTGGGGGGAAATTGCTCCTGGGGTCAAGATTGACAAAATTGTTTAAGTATTATTGAAAATATAAAGCAAAATTATTTCCCCAATAAATATAATTAGCTATATATATTGCAGTTTCAAGAGCAAACACTGATGTTGGGACCAGCTCTTTAAATAAAATAGGACCTCTGCGGTCTCTAGAGAGAACATGCATAAAGCAAAGTAAATGATTTTCTGTCAACACTAAGTAGACAGGTGCTTACATTGAACAGCATTCTAATATGTCTCTGAATATTTATGTCTTCTTTTTCAAATGCATTGCCCATGAATGTCACAGCTGTCAAACGTCTGTACACAAGAAGATAAAAAATGAAATTAATAAAAAACAGATCAACATTTTGTTTGTTTGGAACACTTTTCTCACTTCTTTCTGTTTTCTTTCTTAATTTTTTTTAAAAACTCAGCTGTATTTTAGGATTTGAACATATTTGAATTTTTCTAAAAAGTCGAAGGAAATTCGAGTTGACTGGTTGTATATTGGGCTAGCACCAGGGCTTGTCTCAGTGTTTTAACACCAAAATAATCAATGGAATTAATGACCAAGAGAACCAGCGGCCGAAGATTTTTCAGTCATTTGTGCTGTCCACGTGCTTGGTTTGCATGGGTGCCACAAACAAGATTCTGACAGGTTGTCACTGTTTGGACCTGAAACTCAAGTTTGTGAGGTGAGAAACTCTTAAATCTTTCTGTTTCTGTAGCCCAGAGTTTTAGCTCTACAGAATTGGTGCCAAAACAAGCCATTGAGTGCTCTTAGAGTTATAGAAGAACTCGGTTTTTAGAGCAGAGATGATAACTAGAATTAGTGTTGAATCAAAGAAGTGGAAAAAGGGCCATTTAGTCATCAGATCCATGCTTCTCTGCTTCTCCTGGTCACTGAAAGGTTTGTGCACTAAAAGAGCATATTTTGGTATGAACTTAGTGGTAACTTGACAAGTGTTCATTAACAAGAAGCAATACATTTTGACTTTTGTGGTTATTCTTTATTGCTACATGCCTCTCAAAAAATATCCCTCTAAACTCCATGTCCCAGTCTCAACTAGTTCTAGATCCACCCTGAGATGTCTGAATGAAGCAAAGAAAAAATATAATCCAAACGCTGGACTAGGAATTTAAGAGAAGGAACTCTTTGCACTTGTTTTGCCCTGAATAAGTTATCCTAAATAAAAACTTTTCAAATTGTCAAAGGTTGTTATAAAACTCAATTTAGTAAGACTTGTACTGTAGTGTCCAACTTTGGTGACCTAGTTGCTGTTTTATTGATGAACTAGATGTGCTGAATATTGGTTTAATTCATGTCTGACTCAGAATATACTAGTTGCTCTGATTTTATTATATTATAAAAGCAAAAACAATCCTATGAAGATCTAGTGCTCATTTGAAGAATTTCACTGGAATTTTTTTCTTTTAAGAAGATTTTGATTCAGTTGGCTCTCTAATTAAATCAGTATTTGAATATATTTATATTAGGAGGTCTACAAAAGTTCATTTGTGTAGCTGACATAACTTTGGTTGGTGTTGTGCAACTGATAAGGCATGATTTCAGTAAAGAGTTATTTTAATTTGATAACTGTGAAATTGAAGGTGATCATATTGGCATGGATTGTAAGGATTTTTCAGGAGTTAATGCTGATGCTGTGGCTGGAACATGGAATTTCTCTTCATCTGCTCATTTGAACTCTACTCCTTTATGAAGATCCAAAACAAATGCCCCATTTTCTAAGTCCTACCTGATTCTGCTTAGACAAGTTGTCTTTTTCTTTTCACTTTTTAGTTAGCACTACGTGTATATTTCAATTAATTCTTAGATTCTACTCCAGGTTGTAAATAGTTGTTGATGTCTTTACTTCTCCTGATACACCATAAGCCCTTTAAAGAGCAAAGCCTTTGTATTATGATAGTTCTTGTGTGCAGATTACTTACAAGTGTTGGGCCTTTCACTGTTGGTTGCATCTTTGTTGTTTATTTTTTTGTGTATGTCAGTTTGTTTGGCTTGGAATGGGTCATTTGACAGGAAAGACATATAGCTATAAATTATTATATAAATGCTTTCTGTAGAAAACATTTTAGGGCATCTACATGGGCTATATACAAAATAATTGCCAGAAGTTCACCCCTGAGTTCACATTTCAAATAGCTTACATCTGTTTCTAATCAGGTAACTGAATGATTATAGGAAAAAACTATGATTAGAAAGCACACAGCCCTTGCTGATATGTATTATTTTTAAAACTTTATAAACTTAAGGTCAAAAAAGAAATAGTACATGAAGCAAGACTAACTACATCAGAGGCAAAAATTTCAGCTGTAAACCCTTTTGTTGTAAAAACAGAAGTAATTTAACTGTTAGTTGAGGCATCTGAAGCTGACATGCAAATGAAAGAATGTGAAAATTGATGAGAAGAATGGTCACCAGAAAAATTATGAGAGTTGTGGTTGAAGGGAAAATGTTTACTGATTTGAAAGTTAGTGAGTGGATGATTTCATGTCTTTTTATAGAGCCATACCTTTAACTCAAAGAAAGCTGGTAAGAATAGCGGAGGAAAACCCCAGTTTGATAAAAGAAAATAGAAGACATTACAAATAAAACATGTTGGGGTACTTTTGGTTTACCTTTCATTAATAATGGGCAAGAAAAACACATGACTTACTTGAGGTTGCGTATTGCTTAAGATCTTCCTTACCTCTTAGCTTAATCCATCACACCGGACTACCTCTCTTTTCAGCTTTTACACCCCTGAGTTTGAAGTTCACAGCAGGAAAGAGCAAAAAGCTTTCTTCTCTACTCCTGATTTGAACCAGGCATAATTTAGTCCCAAATGTCATGCTGTCCTTCAGTTAGTTACTCCCCTTCTGAATTTTATCAAATGTCTATTTTCTGCAAATTACATCTTGTAATAGAAAAAAATAACACATTAAAATCAGCTCTTGGTGGTTTGCTTGTGAATTGGCTTGGTATATGTTTCTGGGATTTACTATAATAAGTGACTGTGCATCATCCTTCATCAATAGAGTCAAGGTTCACTGGCTTAAGCGATGTTTATGTCTGACAATCCTTATGCACCTCCATAGCTATTCTAAAATAAAGAAATTTGTTAAATCCACACACACATAGTGCCTCATAACATTTTGTTATTACAATTTTGCTAAAAATTGGTTTGTGAGCTATAGAGATGTAATTTCAAAGAGATTTAAAGTCATAGGTCCTGCAACCTTTGGAAATTCATGGAACGTTCTGAGTGTATACACCATCCAAAGGACACACAGCAGCGATCTCAAGCCAATTTTAGCTAAAGGAAAGAATGACCTTACTGATGCTGGGTTTACCATTTGCCATAGTCTTTTCTTTTCTTGATATTTGTGAGCCCATAGTTTAAATAATACTATGGTTAACATAAACAATTACAAATCATAGTAATGGATTTTGTGGAGTTTACACTCCTGATCAAAGTTAAAGAACTTGATAGTCAAAACTGACATAAATTTGTAATACAAAATTTTAAGTATGGTTCCTTATTCTGTGTGAAATGCTACCATGTCATTTATAAAATCATAATGCTAATTTTAAAAAGTATAAAACATTTATTCTTATTTCTATCTTGAATTATTTCTATTATAACTATTGACAATTAACTTTGATGCTCACGTCCTAACAGAATAGCTAATCATCCTCTTCCCACCAAGATTCTCACAGGGTCAATGACCATGTTTATATTAAGCCTCAGCCTCCCTTACTCCAGCCCAAGTAATTCTGTGCTCTTTGACGTATTCACTGGCATCTTCCATGACTTATCATAAAGGCTCTGATGCATATAACTTCATAATCAGAAACTATTATGTGTGTCTTTTCTCTTCCACTCATTTTGTCCCACTTCTTGCTCATAGGAATAGAGACTAAGAAATTCTCCTTCAAAAATTATGCTAAAACAGAGCACATAATATTTTTACTTTTGCTGTTAAAGTTGTGACTTTTCCTTAAAGTTTATCTTTTGTTCAAGAAATCTTATGAAACCTCTTCAAAAATCCAGACTTCAAATTTATGTCAATCAATTTACACCCTGGAAAAACAACTTACCACTCCGATCAATCTCTAAGCACACAGGAATCCAGGCAACAAGCACTTGTCTTTATAGAACAACTTAGTTTAAGCAATTAACAATCAAGCCCTATACACATAAACACGCGGTAATTAACTCTTTAACGGTGGAAGCTTACTTTTGCAGATTTTTCCCTTTGAGTGTAGTCAAGGTGAATTAGTTGATTTTTCCGTCACTAAGTGCTGCAGCAGCATGGTCTTTTGCAAGTCCCTCGTCTCCACATATTTTCCTATACCCACTATATTTGACAGTAAAACTGCCAAGCTCTATTATTTCCAACTGGCAGCAATTTAATACATAGTTGAGTCAGTTATTTAACTAAATAAATTGCTTAAAGTTAACTCTATTTGTAAGACCACAAGGTGTTTCTAAAATGTGCTGCCCTTTTATATCATAAACCTGGATTAGGTTTACAACCCCATTTCCCCTCAGCAGTTTATAAATCAAACAAAGAACACGGAACAATGCATAAAAATCCCTGTGAAACCACCCTCAGAGTTTTTGTTAATGACAAAAGCATACTGGGAACTGGATTTGCCCTGTAGAGTGGAGAATAAAAGTTTAGTTTAAAGCAACTGGAGTTTGTAAGGGTTATCCAAGCTCCTTTAGATTGATCAACTTTGAAACCAGAATTTTGTGACGCCGCGAACCATGCATTCATGCTCTAACTACGAAAACGGCAGGGTGTGCTCCGCAGCTTCGGCGGGCTCTTCCATCTCCTTCGCGCCTCTCGTTAACAAATAACCTGCCAAAGGTTCTCAGAAGCGTGTGGGAGAATGCATATTGCCTTACCATGCTTCTCCATAGATGCTAATTAAACATAACTGAACAGATACACATACAAACACACAGCAAGGCACAGTGCACACCATGGAATTCGACAGGCTGTATCATTTCCATGTCCAGTTAATTGGGATACGGTTCTGAGCCAGATTAGAAATAGTTACTACTTCCGCTGAAGATTCCGTTGAAAAAGGGTAGAAGGAAACTAAGGATTGGAGCGTTTTCTCTAAGAGGTCAATAACTAACCCTTCTAAAGGTGGAGACACTGTATTTTTATCATTTAGATCAGCAATCTGTGGCCATAGTTCTGTCTGCAAAAAGTAGAAAGCATAGATTAGAAAACCGAGTCATATTTAAGAGTAGATTGCTTTGCCTAGGTTTAGAATTCTAACCGTGACTGTTGTTTAGGAAATTGCCTAAGTGACATCTTTAAGGCTCTGTGGAGCAGGGCCCACCATTTAGGCACTGTTTTCTGAAAGGTTAAAGACTGTAGAATAGATGGCCTTAGCTAGCAAGGTACTGTCAACTCCTCCATCTGTGTACTAACAGAAGGGAGAAAATCTAAACTATCCGTATTTATCTTTGATGAGACCTTTTAAAAATTTTATTATATTTGTACATAACAGCATCGTACCATTGAGAGAGGTAGAAGTGGTCTCGCTCTGTACTCACGGCACTTTCTCCACCTGCCTGCTTTCTGTCGCCCTTCCTTACCTTGTTGTAGTTCATGAAGGCACAGACCAAACGAGTACCAGTGCAAGCTCCAGATCTGCATATGTTTTAAGTTCACAATCAAGAACAAAGACTTTTAAGATATGAAGATTTATTTTACGTGAAGATGGTGATGTGGATGCAGTGCAGATTCCTCAGTGGAAGTGAAGCCTAAAGACCCGGTTCCCACTGTTCTTCCCCAAGCTGCTGTCAGCTCCCTCCGGTCTGCTGCGGCCATCGCTGGTTGTAATCTGTTTCTTAAGCAGGTCAGAAGAAACAGTGAAAATTCACTAGAGAGATTAAGACAAAAGGCTGGTTTAGATTGTTTCAATTTCAGTTTTTATTGATGAGAGTTGAAACATTCCATCAACAGAGCTGAAAAATATAGCAAATCAAGAGCACAGACTAAGGATTGAAGGTACCTACTTGTAAAACCACTTATTTTAAAGAGAAAGAGCATAAAACAGTATTAGTTATGAAAATAGACAAAATCTAGAACCTAGACCAATTCATAATTCTAATTTTTCAATATATTTATCAAACTGCTAGTGAGTCAAACAGAGCATTCTGATATCAATTCTTTTTTGCCTATCTTGCCTCTTCAAGGATAAAGAAGGGCAAAATTGTCAGAAATCATGAGAATTAGAAGCAACTGGATGAATTCATAAAGGTTTTGAGAAAAAGCTTCACAATAATTTTATGTTTTAAAAAAATGAAAAGTAAAACAAAGCCAAACTATAGCCGACTTAGATATGAATTACCTTTATGAACTAACTCATTGCTTTGAGGGAATGTTTGCAAAGGAGAGAAAATGTCACAGGAAACAGTACATGGTAAAGAGAGATATTTGGCTGAAATAGCTGGGCATATTACACGAAGAAATGCTGATACACTTTTGATATCAGAATAAGTGGATCGCAATGCCATTTTAAGCCTCATTATACTTGAAGTGCATAATAAGTGTGTAGACTAGGCTGGTTCTTTAAGAAGAAATACATGACCACCTTAGCAAGGGTGACCACCTCTTCCTCCTGATCTGAGTCCTGTTCCTGTGTTCTACTTCTTACTTTATTGATTGCTACCTGTTAAGCGATTGTCATCATCAGCTATGTTGTCACATGGCTTTTTGTATTTGTAATTATGTGTTAATTACAGTTTGCCGTCTTTAGAGTTGATTGAAGTTCACAGATTACAGCACCATAATTTCAGTTTTGTGTTTATTTTTTAGGTTCATTTCTAATTTGCTCTGCACTAATTCTTGCAGATAATGGAACTGTTCAAATCTTCTAATTTCTCCAAATGTTCCTACCACAATTACCCTTAACTGCAGTCCTCTTTCTGTACTGCCTTTAGTGAGAAGGGATCTGTATATATTCCTGCATATTCCTGCCTCCTAGTTAAATAGCCTTTGGTTCATATTTACCACAGTATAAAGTTTCTTCTCTCTTCCATGTGCTGTTGGTTTGAAATTCCCTGCCATTTACCTATTTACTGAACTTTAATGAGTATGTCACAATCACTTCTTAAAGCTCTTGGTGAGCTGAAATGAGTACATTTGCTTTCTGTGGTAGTAAAGATTTTTTTTTTTTGCCACACACACACACACACACACACACACACACACACACAAATATTTATTGATAGTCACCTAATAGAGATCAAGCCCAACCATTAGCTCAGATGTTCTGACTCTGAAGCCATCCACTAGAGCCTCCCCCAAAATGAAAATAAAAAACCTTGATTGCTATAAATTTAAAAATCTAGAATGTAGAAGGCATATTGCACTTGAACTGGAAGACAATCTTTTATTGAACCATTCTACATATTGTTTTAACAGATTCTGGGCATTTTAATTTCATAGCCAGGATCCATCACTTTGCTGGAGCCTATGTTTCAGGATCCTCAATCCTAAAACAGGGAAGTTTCTTTTAAAAGGTGATATTAATTTTGTGAATGGGTTGAAATTTGCTTTACTGTTTGTTTGTCTCACTGATCACTTGTGTGGCATGTTTTGATTTGGCTGTGATAAGAATTTCTTTTAGAAATGTCTACCTAAGGGCAGTGGGGGTGGGTTGTTGAGAGATACCGACAGAAAAATAATAAATTCATAGCAGTATGATTTGGTACTGCCCTTTGGAAAAGAGCTGAAAAATGTCTTTCTTTCATAGTATCATCTGCATGCCAGAGGCGACATGGAGAACATGTAGTCTACACCTTGGGGCTTTAATTGGTGGCAAAGATAACTACGAATGGACACAAAGGTTCTACAGCACTGAAAATACTGAAGTTCAAGAGCTCACAAGACTTTACACATGAGACGTTAAGATTAACTGCTCCCGTTACTAAGCATGATCCCGAAGTTTGATGTTAATCCAAGACAATCTGTGTCACATCTGGAACTAGCTTTAATCTTCTAAACTGTTAATAGATTCTTCCTATAATAAGAACATATTTCTTAAAATTTTGTACTCAAGACTTTTTGTGATTTTGATTCAGAGTTTAAATTCTTGCCTAGAATTTTTGGTAAATTTTGTGTTACTTAGTAGATTAAAGAAAGACATTCCAGGAGCAGGGAAGAATAGATTGTTAGTGCTGCTATTGGGTGGGCGCCGTGTGAGGCAGTTTATTTATATTATCTGACACAGTCTTCATAATAACCCTTCTCTTTTTCAAGAAGTGATAATTTTTTAAAAAGTACATCTGCCTTCGTGTTGAGATGCTAAAAATAATTTTGATCTAAAAATGTACCCTTAGACTTAAAAACTTTGGGAAGTCACTGTCTCACTCCTGCTCACTTATCACATGAGTTTACCAAATTGCTAGATAGTAGGTTACAAAATTTGTTTGAGAAAAACTCCAACTCCCAGGTGAAATTAACTAGGTTTTCAACCTCCAATTTTATTTTTTAGTAATGCCAAGATTTAGTTTGCTGAGCCAAACTTCACTACTTCACTGATCAAAATTTGAAATTTATTTACAAATGATAAAATAATTCTGCTTGTCACAGTGTATAAGCAGTGGTTCTTAAAGGGTTCTCAGAACCTTCTCAGGATATTTTCAAGGAGAAAATATTTTCATAATAAGAGTACAATGTCATTTGCCTTTCTACTTTTATCATAGGTGTGTATTAATGCTTTCCAGATGTCAGATGACTTGTGCTTGTGTCAGAGTTCTGACAACTAACAGGTTGTCACTGAAGTCTTGCGTTTAATAGACTATGCTAATGTAGTAGTTGGAGGATATAAATATATGTGTGGTTTGAGAAATTAACTCTTTTTTCCCATTACTTCTACAGAGCTTTTGTATTGTTATGTCTTCTTTAATCTCTGTGTCATTATTATTTTTAAGTGTTGAAAATTTTTCACTTGAGAGATGTAAGAAGCCTGGTTTGTGACTTATTTTATGATAATATTGAGAAAAAAGATTTTTGGCTGTTTTGTGAATAATAAAATTTTTAAAAATTGAACTCAGTACTCAGCAATGTACATTCTAAAAGAACAAATTTGGTCAACTTGAGAACCTTGATCCAAGGGTATAATGTTCCATGTAGCATAAGTTTTGTAGATTTAATATGTAACACAGTGGTATAGTTAGTATGCTGTTTTATATAATGCAGTAAAATGGTCTTGCCCTTAGAGAATGTAACTATGAAGGGTAACAAATTTGTTAACTAACTTCACAGTGATAATCACTTAACAATGTGTATCAAAACATGTATATTTTAAATATGTGTAATCTGTCAATATTAATTCCATAAAATTAAAATTTTTACATTCATATTTTTATTTAAAGTTAGGTTATTAGCTTAAAAAAGAATTACAAGATTTTTAAAAGCTCAATATCATTATGGTGAGAAGTGTGTTGATTTGCCTAACGTTGCAGAAAAAAGGATACAATTTTATGGAAGAAAAAATTTTCTCCAACTAAATAGAAAAAAAATGTAAAAAAGAAATGAAAAATGTAGCAAAACTATCTTATTCTTGGCTTTATAGATGTCAAAAATTGCTTTATTGAGTATTGTGAACTAGGATATGTTTGAATTGTATTAAAGGTGCCAGCTAGGCTGCAGCATCTTTTGAGATGTTACGTGTAGATATGATGAACTCATAAAGAGTGAAAACCATTTATTACAGTTTTTCAAACTAGAAATAAAAAATGACTGGAGAATCTCAAACAATAGTTTGGAGAGTTGACATTGCTGGATGCCGACCAGATGAAAAATCAGTGCAAAAGGAAAATCATGACAATGTCAACTGATCTGCTGAATTAAAGACTCAGCTGTTAACCTGAAGGTTGAGTTAATAGCTAATGGGCAGAGTTGTATTTTGGGGTTATGAAAGAGTGACTAGATAGCCACAGCAGGACTTGATGTTTTGCTTAGGATTGTTTCATGTTCTGTTTAGGAGACCAAGAGGTCTCAGTACTAATTAATCACCTAAAGAAAATTCTGTGTGTGTGCATGTGTGTGTGCGTGGGTTCACGTTCACGTGTCTTATTGACAAACAAATGAGCAGTTCAAATATTCAAAGTATAGAAGGTACTCAACATTTCAAAATTTTGAATCTCATGTAAAAATCTTTTCTTCTTTCTTTCTTTCTTTCTTTCTTTCTTTCTTTCTTTCTTTCTCTCTCTCTCTCTCTCTCTCTCTCTCTCTCTCTTTCTTTCTTTCTTTCTTTCTTTCTTTCCTTTCTCTCTCTCTCTTTTCCTGTTGTAATTTGTACAGATGGCACAAAAATACTTCTACATAAAACTGCTCATGCCCTAGCAGAAACTTACGCAGTGGCACCAAATTCTACTCATAGTCATTATATTCATCATCACCATGTGCTTTCAGTAAAATACATATTTCACTTAATAATGTTCTTTGTGAAGCAGAAAAACAATGTTCATTTTTGTTAAATCTTCATCTTGGAATACATTTTAAAATAATCTATGGAAATATGCATAAAATTGGAGATGACATAATCAAATGTGACTTTTTGATATTCTGTGATGAAATACAACATTTGGAGGATCTGTACAATTCAGTGAAACAATATTCCTATTTGATCAGTTTACAGTATTACAAAATTATGCATGTGCAAAATATCTATGTAAATTCAATATAGAACAGATTTTAATGTAACAGAAAATGGAAACTTTAGTGATAACTTACTCAACATTGCTTCTAACCTTTATGAAATTAATTGTTGAGTTTTTATGTTTTATCAAAGAATATCTATAATTATCTGAAAAATAGTTTATTCAATCCTTTTTTATCTAGCCTCTGTGTCAGGATGGAGTTCCTTCTTGTACTGTACCAAGCAACATATCAGAGAGCACAAGCAGATAGGTTCCTGTTTGTATAAAACTAGATTTAAAAAATGCAAAAATGCCACTCTTTACTCTATTGTTTGGAAGATTCTAGTTATTTTTTGGTCAGTAAATAGAATACCACTTAACTTGTAGTAATGTGAAGATCTCCCCTTCCTACAGTGGAAGTAAACTGGAAAAGTTTTTGTTCGGTGATATAAAACACACCTTCCTCCTCATCCCAGTATTCAGAAACCTGTCAGGAGATGGACAGCACTTCAATGCTGTGATGGAAGACTGTTTAACAACAACAAAAAAATCCCTCAATAAGCACAAATACAATTACTGGAAATGAAGGGATGGTGAAGCATGTCAAGGCTAGGGAGGGAGAGGTGGTATTTAGCCTGAAGGATCAATAAAAGGGAATATTTTCCAGAACCTGGAGAGGGAGTGGCAGCCATACATGTCATTAGATTGCTTTCCAGAAATGTTTTGTCAAATCCATTCTAAGTGCTTGTTTAGGAAGAGTCTGGTTTCTCTGGACACTTGGTAGCAGTATCGTGATTCTTTGGATCTTCTGCTACAAACCCTATTGCACATTTATCATAGCAGATGCCAGGGTCCACTCCTTTTGGTCCTGCTAAAACTACCTTTATTTTCCTTTGAGAACCACTCTTTTCAAACTCTCAGTTTCAGTGTGAGGGGCCTCACAGGTCCCCCAGGTCCAGGAATGGCAAGTGAATTGCCCACTTTGTCCACGTCCCGTACATGCCTAGCCACAAGTAATGCTCAAGGAGGGTCGCGTGACTCTGCCTAGCCAGTTAAACCCAAGTCCTGGACTATTCCCAGAATATGAAATAGCGCTTCTCCCCCACTGTGCTCCCAACTTTGTTAAACTGGTGAGATGTAACCTTGATACTTCTAAAGACCACAGGGACGCATGTCTTGCCCGAGAATTTTGCTAATATAAAAGAAAGGAGGTGAGAGAAGGAAGAATGAGTGACAGAATTCTGGGGACTGTAATTCGTTTCCCAGATTCGGTCATACCTGAAGAACTCAATCTTCTGGAACTTCTTGATTATGAAAGCTAGAATCCTTATGAGCAGCAGCAGTAGTTGCTTAGGTTAGAGTCTGCATGGGTCACTTGCAGCAGAAAAAGTGCTCACGAATATAGAAACTTCTAAAACACCCCAGGAAACGGGTCAGAATCCTCTGGAGCACTGCTGCGGAGTTACCAGTGCGGCTCTGCTTTCCTCCCACAAGGCACTTGGAGGTGGAAGACTCCTTTGTCCCCCCTCTGATATTATCTCCTCTGATAATACATCCTTTGCAAAGAGTTCTTTCCAATGGCCACATTGGCAAGGAGGGATGTTTCACAAAACTGTCCATATAAGCAATTCATTCGTTACTTCCAAGATATCCTCTTTGATAATGTGGTCTCATTTCTGGAAAGACAACAGCAATCTTTTTCTGTCAGGAAAATCACTTTGTCTGTCTTGACATATCCAGAAACTTCTGGATACATTGATCAGTACTAGTTAAAATTTCATCCTGATATGTGCTGTGGAAACATGGATGGAATTATCTTCATGAAATTCATGCAGAAGTTCATCATAAATGATACTGGATTTGAGTAAAGAAAGAACAAGTGAAAAAGCATGTAAAAACATCAAGAATACTGGCTATGACCTTATCCTCATTCATGAAAATGCTTATTTCTCTTAATATATTTTTGCTACAAAGAAAAATATGTAGGCCTAAGAACTTATACCATAGAGTTAATGACACTACAGTTTCAGGAAATCATGTCTCTAACTGATAATGGTTATTGAAGAATCTGCCTGTCATTGCCAAACAAAATAGATAAAATGACCAAATTTTGGCAAATACTTTCAGTACTTAACAAAATTGAAGTTGCGTTTTCAATTGCTTTTGTGTGAACGTACATGCTGTGTGCTGGGCCTGGTCACATTAGATGACATATGGTCTACCACTAACCTACACTTCCGGCTCGTCACTTCCGTGTGCTCTACCAGTATGGCGTATGGCGTATGCTCTACCACTAACCTACACTTCTGGCTCGTCACTTTTTTTTTAATCTTATGTAAGAAAGACATCACCTAAACAAAAATGTTGGCATTGCTTTTATGTGTGACATAAATTTTTATGGCAGGCATTAGTGCTCTTTTACAATCCATGACCTTCTTCTGCTGAGGTAAAATAGTCTTTAAAAATGAGGGGATAGTCATTTTTTCGAGGGAAGAACTACATGTTCTAGGCTCTCCAAGAATTTGGTTTTTAAATAAAAAGCTGGCATTCATGTGGAGAAGTATAACCCCATCTATAGAGCACTCTTCTAGTTTGGGAAACACAGCAGCCCTGAAGGGAGAAGCAGATCATGTCATTTAATGGCGATGAATATACGCAATGGAAACGAATTACAGGAGCCCAAACAGTGAATGTAAGAAGAATGCATAGCAGTTCATTAATAGTAATTAGTAGGCGATGAGAATGGATATAACCTAGGTGCCTCCTGTATAAAACAAGTCAGCAAAGTCCACAAAAGTGAAAGCCACAGAGCTGGACCGGTGTGGCTGCTCAAGCCGCAAGACAGTGTTAGAGACTGATTAACGACTGTCTCACACAAAGATTCCTAAGAGACCCAGACTGTGGTAGGATGAAAGGTGAGACAGTTTGTCTCGTGATACTAAAGAAACTGCCTCCATGACCCTTTGCATATTGTTTGAGGAGCATAAGAAACTTGGTGGAGTTAAAGGAAACTCAGCGGCAGCTTTGACTACAGGAGTGCATGTGGAAATCCTGTGTTAGGAAGGTTTCATAAGTCTCCCAGAAGTTTTGGAGTTAGACTTTACTCAAGTGTCTAGTTTGTTAGCTCTAAATATTGCATCTCAGACCTGGTAAAGATGTTTCAAATCTTTTTTTTTTTGGGGGGCGGTACAAATCTTTTGAAAACTTGATAAACAGAACTTACTTTGAAAGCCTTCATAGGTAATTTAAAATTTCTACCTTTACTATACATTTTTAAAGATGGAAACAGTTGAAGAAATAACAAGGGCAACAATGTAGATTATAAATATTTATCTTTCATTTCTGGTTTACTGCTCCCCAATGAGGACAACTGAAGGCATTTCCACTGCTAACAGTTCATTATGTAGGACAAAGCATGAACTATACACACACATAGGAGTTTCTCCTTACTAAGTTGAGTCATACATATGATGTGTTAATAAGCACTGAGAAATAGTATTGACTGGTAAAATAAAAAATATTAAAAAGTATCAAAGTAGATTTAGTCTTCTGATAAGCTGGTTTTACTAGATATTCACTATTTGAATAATTCCAATCATAGCAGATACCATAAACAAGTATTATGTGTAATTCTAGGAATGGAATCCAAGGTTTCCACACAGAGCTACATCCCACCTCTACATGCCCACTCCACCTCTCTTTCAGTTTTTTATTTTGACACAAGTTCGTACTAAATCCCCAAGTTGCCCAGGTTGGCCTGTAAATGCTACCCTCCTGCCTCAGTCTCTCAAGTGCTGGGTTTAGCAGCATGCACTACCACATCTGACTTCAAATGCAATAAACTTGTAAGACCATGTTTTAAATAGACATCTTTTTTAGAATTTTAGAGCCATAAAGTTGTGAAGAAAACAGAGGATAATTAAGGTCATAAAAATTTTTGCTGTGTCTCCAAAATATCTTCTTTTTTCTGTTTTTAGTACATTTTAGATATATACAGTGATAGCATTCATCATAGGGAATTTGTACCTGTACACAATATATTTTGCTTTTTCTTGCCATTCCATTCCCCCACCCAAAATATCTTCAGCCAGTAGTGAAGCAGATGTTAATGAAGGCCAGCCTTCACTGAGTAATTCTTACATGGTGATCACTAAGTGGGTCAGTTAACTCATACTCATAGCAACTCCTTGAGGTAGGGATTATTGTTATAATTTTCAAAAATGAGATATCTTTAGCCTATGAAGTTTCTTGTAGAGAATTAGCTAGTTAAGAAGAATTTAAAACCAGGCACTATGGCTTTGAAGCCCAATTTCTTAACTGCTATGCTATCATTAGAAAATATGGGTAATTGAAAAAAGTATGAGAGCAACTTAATCTTGCAATTTGTGGAAAACAGACTAAATGAGGACTAGAAGAGTTGTATTCTAGATTTTTCAGTGTGAATTAAGATCATTATTCCTTGCAGACATTCTCATGGTCTGGAAAATATCAAGATGAGGAAGAAAAGAAGGAAAGATCTGGAAGTGATGAAAAGGGGAAGCCAGAGCTGGGAAGACACGACCAAGAAACTCAGTCTTCCCTTAATTATTTGTGAGGCATTTTCTCCCCTTAAGAAAAGTCATGAAAACCAATGAAAAACTGAAAGTTATTTAGATTTACTAGGTGGTATTTGCTCAATAGCTGTCTTCTCTTCCATAATACAAAAACTAAGGGTTGATTCTGCTTGCATTTATGTGCATGTTTGAATAGTAAGGTTGCTTTCATAACTGCAGAGTATAATTTGAAAATTTAATATGTTTAAGAGTAAGAATAGGCGAGACTGTTCCTGAAGAAATGCTGCATCGTCAAAGACAATTCTGACTTTAAACATTAAATAATCTTTATTGTTAGTAACGCAATTCTGTAGTTTCTCAAAATGGTTATGCATAATGACAAAACTATTAATAATTATAACAAAATTGCTACTATTTAGTGGGCATCTGCCTTCTTAGTCACTTTCTAAGGTGATTTACATAAATTCTTACGCACAATTTACCATCATTTCAAGTGTGAGGTATTATTCGTGTCACTTCACAGATGAGGAAACTAAGGCTCAGTGAAAGCCTAACCTGTCCATAGCTGAATGCATCAAACCTCAGTCATTTGTTTTCTATCTTTGTACTTGACAACACTGGTAAATTTATTATCTTTAGATACCACAGAGATTGATAATGAAGTCCTTAGTTTTTAACAGCAGTAGTTTTATCAGCAAAACAATACTTACTGAGATAAAAGTAAAGCAAAATAATTACAATTATTCTCAGAAAA
This sequence comes from Hydrochoerus hydrochaeris, assembly GCA_004027455.1. NCBI lineage: Eukaryota > Metazoa > Chordata > Mammalia > Rodentia > Hydrochaeridae > Hydrochoerus > Hydrochoerus hydrochaeris. The sequence continues at coordinate 88,762 of PVLA01000482.1, forward strand.
TTATTTAGGAACAGTCAATGACCATCTGGTAAAATTACATTTTTCACCAGAGAGCTATATTTGAGCAGTTTTATTCCTCCTGAACATCCATCTAACTACAAAGACTGTAGGACTAGGGTCTGTTTTTAGTTTTTTTCTGGATTCTAGGTATAGCCAGGAAAAGAAAGATTCTGCTTAGTGTCTTAATTGCTCTATCTCAAAAGTACATTACTGGGCGAATATATCAGCCATTTAGAGGAGAAAATAATAGTAATAAAATTTTCAAAAATTAATTATTACTGCCATTCACAAGTGAGTGTTCTTTTCAATACCTAGAAACAAAGGAAACCTTTTTTTAATATGGCAGCAGTTAAACACACTCACACTATTTTTCTTATTTGTGAGTCTACCAGCAGGTGCTGTGACAGGCTGTGTGAGAGGACTGTTTTCCTTGTGGGTGGAGACCAGCCAGCTTTGGTTGGATTTGTGGGTGGTGAACAGTGCGCTTGGCCTTGTGTGCATCTGGATAACCTAACACTGACAAATGATCACATTACTATGAATCAGGATGTTTGATATGAAGACCTACATATCCATCATGTAGACCCTGGCTTTAACTTGAAGTGTTCCTAAACAACCATATATATCAGGCTTCGTGAAAGGATAGAAATGACATGGATATATGGTCAGAAAATTTAAATTACCCTTCTATCATGAAGATCACTTCACTGATTTGAAAAGACAGCAAATCCCATCTAGTTATTCATGAGCTGAAATAAAATAGCAAGAATGAAAATAAAGAAGTTCTCCCCACCCACATACCTCTTGATGTCTCTGCCTGGGTATGTGGTATCTACGACTAACAGTCATAATTTCAAAAATGGAAGAAAATTGCTCTTATACCAGTGACCTCTGTGATTTACTGGGCATATAGGTGAAACCAGGAAGCCTTTAAAGATGCCGTTATGGGCTATACAGAATCATCACATCAGATAATTGCATAATAGCTTTTTTAGTGTTGTCCAAATATGTGTTGGGTCTGATGCACTTAAACCATCTACCACAATCTTGGATGCTGTGAGGATGTTCAGTGTCCAGTAGTTTAATAATTCTACCCCTTTTTGTTTTTCTTTTAATCCAAACTTATTTCACATGACAACAACTATTGACAAAGTCCAGGTTTTATATAATAATGGCTTCTACTCTCAGAATTGATTAAATCAGTCTCCCAGTTAAAAGTTGAAATATCTTAGTGGAAGATTTAATAGGTTACTCTTTAAGCAACTTTAAAAAAAAAGCGGAATGGTCTCATGAGGTCACCACACAGATGTTCGTAGGTTGGAAGTATCAGTGTAGATTCAAAGGTGAGTAAAAGAGAGGGGGCTGGGCAGGCTACCATATGCTGTCACTACTGAAGAGTACTCCTAAGAGAAAAAAGGTGATTACTAAAGTTTGTTGGATATCACAGCATCAAATAAGACATTGAAATCTCTGTCCTCATGAAGCTTCCCTTGTAAGACTCAATGTTAAAAAGTGCTTTGTATGGCAGCATCTGACAGTAGTATTCCATTAAGTGAGACTTCTCCAAGGAATCAAAATAAGAACAACCTTTCTGTCTTCCTAGAGTTCATACTCCACACTATGTGTAAGCAAAGAGACAGAAGAGACGGACAGGTCCAGGGCATTCCTATGCACTGTTCTCAAGGAGGAAAATGGAGAGGAAAGAGATTCTAGAAGTCATTCTATCTCCCTGCTATTTCTTCTCCCAGGTTTCCTGGGAGAAGCTGAGTCATGCCCTGCACTACTGCGCTTTGCAAAGCCTAAGGCCTGATTAGGACAGGATGGCCAGCCTGTCCTCTTGAGGTTGTGGTTCCCAAACACAAGAATGCAGGGAGCCATGCACTAGCAGTTTGGACAGTACCCTTCTGAGTAATCACAGTCAGCCTGTGGTGAATCCCTTCTCTTAGCTGCATTTGTAAAACCACACAATTCTGGGTTTAATGCACTTGGGTTTTCATTGCCCCATCCATCAATCAGTTTCAATCACTTACCAAACAGGTGACAAAGCCAAGAAGCCAAAAATCTGGCCAGAGCAGGAAAAGATCTAATGCATCTGTCTGTCAAATGCATCTTAATCCTCTGCTTTAGTAAAAGGTTTTGAGTCAACTAGAAACCACAGGATATATTACTCAACTTTTTCCTCTTTGTCTTTGAGAAGACAAACAAAAGGGAAACTATTAGAAATACACTGAAGGAAGAAACAGCAGAATATTAAATTGACTATGTTTCTTAGTCAAGGTATGCTTAGAAGGCCAACTGAAGGACTAAAGAATTGGGCCTAAGGTTGTATTAGCTTTGGTCAAAAAATTGTGGATGGAGCCTAACTAGTATCTGACTCCCCAGTGGGAAGTAAACTAACTAATGTTTTTAAATGACTTTTTTTTTCTTAGCAAAAAATTAGAGTAATAAATGTTTATGAGGTCACATTTGTGGGGCTGAGCTCTGTATGGGTAATGATTTTACTCCACTCCTGTACAAATCTGGGGTTTTCATCGCCACATCCATCAGTCATTTTCAATCACTTGACCTTTTTCTTTTTCTGCGAGTTATCAAATCGTTGTCCCCTTAGTTCCAAATTTACCCATGATTATTGATTCTCTTGCTTGTACCGTGATAAGCTGTGTCCACTGAGGGCAGTGCCAAGGCCCTCTAGAGGAAGGTTTGCATCCTGGTACACTTCTCCCAGCAGATTCCTGTGATATAAACGGCTCCTCCAGCATCTGGCTCCTGTAGCATCAGACTTTCCTCTAGTCCCCAGTTTCTGTCTTCAGATCCATCTTCAAATTTGTTCAACCGGTGCAGTCGTGCAAGGGCCTGTGCTTGGTTAGTTCTTTGCTGTTGCCAGCTTGAACTTCCGAATGCTTTTTGAAAATGGGTCCCACAGCACCCAGTTCCTAGAGGGCACTGTGGTCGGCAGAATCCAGTGCCTAACAACTTTCCCAACACTCTTGTGATTTGGATAAAAAATGCCACTTCCCAAGGGTCATATGAGCTGGGGCTTTTGGAAGGTGGTTAGGACACGGGGCCTGGTTGAAAGTTGGTCACTGGGACATACCCTTGAAGAGTATATCTTCCCTCTTTCTCTCTCTTTCTTGTTTGCAAATGCTGCTTCCTGGGTGTCATGAGTTTAGCAGCGTTTTGCTTCTGCAATGATGTTTCTGCCTTGGGGTCAGCAGACCATGCACTAGAATCTCTGATACCATCAGCCAAAATAAGTAAGAATTTTGTCCCAGCAATGTACTGGCGAATACAAACCTCTATTGTGGTCTCATAGTAGACTCTGCCCTCTGAATGCCTTTTGCCAGCATCCAAATTTGAAACACTTTTTCATTACCACTCTGCTATGACCTTAGTTTCAGCTGAGGACATTTGGTCCTCTTTTGGCACTGGGCTAGAAAAGCCAGGTGGAAGCACTCTTCACGGGGGTTTCCAGAGGCAAAGGGTGCCCATTTTCAGTGCCTTCAAACAACCCTGCAAAGGAGGTACAAAACAACCCTGCAAAGGAGGTACAAAACAACCCTGCAAAGGAGGTAAGTGTGGGAACAAAAGATGGAAATAGAGAATATGGTATAGGGATCAGAAGCAGTCAGGAACCGAGAGCGCCGAGGCCTGCGGGGAAGCCCTCCAGGGCGGAAGTGACACCATGGTGGAGCTCACCTTTTGAGATGTCAGCTTTTGGGGTGGTTCTGAGATCCTAGACTGAGAGAAGAGAATACGCTCATCATCTGTTTCAGCAACACCATCACACAGTGGCACAAGAATAGACTGTTAGGGCTTGTGCTGTCCTTCAATATGTCCCTTTTCCCTTTCTCCATACCCCAGGGCAAAGGGAGACCTCAGGCTGCTTGTTCTGTCTTCATGGAGAGGCAGTGACATCCAACATGCCCTGACCCACAAACAAACTGCAACAAAATGATGGTTTCTGAAGAACTAATCACTTGCTATAATTGTGATTCCTTTGACTCAAAATACGTAACTTATATTTTGCTAATGTTAGCTGAGTTTTATAGCTCTACTTTTTCAAAATAAATACAAATATCAACTTTTTTCTGGCTAGTCTCCTTGCTCTAAGAATTTGATGAGGAATAACTTCATTTTCACCGGGACCTTCTTAAAAGTTTTTGTAAATAATGTATCTCTGTTAGTGCTGCAGAGTGGTTGGTTTTCTATCCTATGGTCCATTATAGACTGCTGTCTGGGTGGCTTGCTTTTCTTTGTGTTTTGTTGTCCTATATGATAGAATCTCTTGGTTTTCAAGCTTGTGGCAGTAAGAAAGGCTTATGCAAAATATGTTTAAAATTTGAATAAAGTGGGTCTCCTTTTTTAAATTAATTTTTATACTATCTTCAAAATTTAGCACATTAAAAATAGTAAAGGCAATTTGACAGAAAATTAAACTATGAGGAAAAATACTTCTAAAATGGGAAAAATGCTGGACACCTGTAGTCCCAGCACTTAGGAGGCTGAGGCAGTGGAATTGCCATGAATTTGAGGCCAGTCCCACTATATAGTGAGTTCAAGGTTAGCCTGAGTTATACAGAGAGAACTTTTCTGAAGAAAACAAAACAAAAACAAAACAAAATAAAAACTAAACAAAAAGGAAAAGTTAAAAGTGAATATACATAGATATTTTCAGTAATGAGCTAAAAAGTGATATAAGCAATTTCATATTTGTTTTCCATGATCCTTCTATAGAAATATTTCAAAATAATGTTAGTTTTGATAAACATGGTGTTTCACACTATTCTTCTTGGACATTTTTATTTGTACTATACTTGTCTTTTTCAGTCCTGAAAGATTTTCAAGCTTTACCATCCCAACAATTTATCCTGCTGGAATTGTTATTAAATATACATTGAATATTTGCAAGTTAATTTCATTGTTTCTTAATTACTATTTCTTATATTTTATCATGAGGTGCTGCATTCTGGGACAATTTCTCAGTAGCTTTTTCTTCCCACTTACCTATTCTCTACTCAAATATGTTCAGTTTAAATTCTAATTTGTGAGATATAACATTTTATAGATCTTTTTGGGTTCCTAATTGGTTGTTTTTCTTATCTACATATCTTTACTTTTATTTTCTCATGATTTAAAGGATTTTTAGAAAAATATTCCTCTTTGAAATCCAACTGTAATCTTTTAAAATAAGCAATTCCTAGACTGCATAATTATTTTCGTTTTGTGCATAATGGATTAACCTTCCAGCTATGGGTGCTTTAGGCTATGGCCTGCCTGGCTTCCTCTCTCCTTCCTTTTCTCTTGCTTTCCTTTCTTTCCTCATTCCCAAACGTTCAGCCTCCTTGCATTTCTCCCCTTCCCATTTACTCTTCTCTCATGGTCTATTTATCTTATGGCTGTTTCTTCTTTATTTCCCAAGTCCTCTAAGTCACATTCAGGTCTCACACTAGCAGCACAGAGCTGATATTCCACAGCTCTATTAGCTATTTCTCAGATTCGGTCTCCTAGCCAGTGGGTGAGTTGGGCCAGGTTTAGATTGCAGGACTGCTATTTCACACTGTGCAAAATGTAGTCTTTGACTGCAGTCAGGAGCAGTATTATTCCAACTCTTATGGATGAGTAAGGTTTAGTAATATGAGGAAGTAAGGGGAGAAGAGAGTCCTACTAAGTACTTGTTCTTCGGCAGTGTGCCTTATTTTGCCTCCCTAGCTGTAGAAGTTCAGCAAAGCTCTTTGAAAGATGGATTTGAATGATAGCCGTTAAAAGTAATCTCAAGGTTTTGTGACTATTCTTTAAGTGTGTGCACATGCATATGTACTTGTACGTATGTGTGCATATGTATGTACATGTGTGTGTGTGTATTTTTCACTCCAGGTTGGGGCTAAGTGGTAGATTACATTAGTGGCTTTAAAATAGCATTTCATCCACAGCAGAACAATACAATCACTCAAGGGACAATTAGTTGGGATTTACTATGAATTATGAACACTAGGTTTTCTGGTACAGAGAACAAGGTAGAGTTCTCTCTTTTACTATCTCTTAAGCTGGTCACAGCAGCAAAGTAGACAACATTCTCCTGAATTTGTTGGAAGTTTCACCTTTGCTACTTTAATTTTTGAGATTTTTAGGAGTTGCTATGGATCAACACATACATGCATTGTGTGGAGCATGTGTAAACTGGTCTCTGAAGTCCCCAACTTACAAATGTGACAGGCAAATGCCATGTGCTTGTGTGTCAAATGACTGTATAGACTTTTTCTCACCTGCTGTAAATCTATCAGCACAGCTTCTGAAATATTAAAGAAAACTGAAAGATTGAAATTTTATTTTTTAATTTAAAAATATCAGACAAACCAGGATCAGTAAGCAGTGCTCAGCTTAGCTTTAGTAGTAATAAGTAGTGAGTCAGAAGGGAAAAACAGTGTCATAGTACCATGAACTACTCCCAAGGTGAGTTATATTTACCAAGTTTTTCTGATCTATATTGTTTTGATAAAGTAAGTAGGCAAGAAGGAAAGGGAAAACAGAAGAGGGAGACTAAAAAGTCTGAAGATCAGCGATTGAGGAGGAAGGAATTATTTCGGAAGACCAAAAGCAGAGAGGTTTATTTAGGACAAAAAAAAAAAAAACCCAAAAAACAAGATAGTAGGTAAAGAAGGAATAAAATCAGGATGAGAACTTCTCATGAATGAAGTATTCAATATAAATATTCCATAGCTCAATAATCACCATTTTATATTTTTGAGAAAAAAGCACATTACTAAAACATCCACCTCCTTTCAGTAGAAACAGAATAGCTCCCAGATAAACTCATTTCTCATTCTCCATTTCTGCAAGTCTTAAATGGATGCATTCTTACAGGAATAGAAATTATGGAATCTAAAAGTAAGACAATAATCTGGAAAAAGACGAAGGAGAGAAAGGGCAAAAAAATTTTTTGTTTGCAAATGTAGTATATTAATTGCATTCCTGGGAGACATTCTAGACAGAGCCTCTGGTAAACAAATTAGATATAAACCGAAGGCGAGGGCACCAAGGTCACTGTGGTGAGGGAACATCAAGTGACAGGCGCTGGGACCCCCGATGCATGGCTTGCAGAGCAGATGTTCACAAGGATGCAGTGATTATTGAACTGGTAATAAAAAAGCATCAGCTTACAGGCAGCCACGATGGATGCTGGTAATTATAAAGCATCCCCTGGGAGGAAAATGACACAAGTCAGCCACAACTCCACAATCACTGGGGCATAATTAAAGCTCCAGTAACAGTTGTTAATAGGGTGCAAATAAAACAGGGGGAAAATTTGAACACCACCTTTTTTTCTCTTTTTTTTTCAGAGACGGCAAAGGGCAATGTAATTACAGGGACAGCAGATTTTATAGTTTTTCTCCACATCGTAAAACAAAGGGTTGGGGTTATTAGGTAGACATAGACATATAGAATATGAAAACCCAGATACACCTACATATATATATATATATATATATATATATATATATATGTCTCAAAGAAAAAAGTGTGTTTGCTCTTTGAATATGTAGTATGTGGGGGAGAACAGATTTTTAAACAGAATGTTTATATTCTAATTTTCAAAATGGTAGAAATACAAATATGTAAAGAAAACGGAATGCATGTAAATATTTGGCCATTTCATCCTTTCTGGAAGATCTGTAGTGGTATAATGTGCCAAGCTATATGATGCTGTTGGTTAAAATGGTTTAGATATTGTTAAATAAAGTCAGCAAATCATCTACAGTGTTGAAAGTGTCACTTTTTCACAGAATGCTGCCAGCCACTCCCTAACCTAAAACATTAACAAAACAGGGCTTGTTTTCTATGGGCTAAATCGGTGAAGCTATTTGCCAGTAGAAATCCTAAGGAAAGTACATCTACACCCATTGCGACCCAGTTGTTTGGGCGATTTGGCAACTAACTATGCATCTGCCCATGCTCCACCAATTAGGCTTAGATGGAGAGCTATTTTAAGAGGCACTTTCATAGTGGGGCAAGAAGGAAAGGACTCTATTAAGTTCCTATGTAGTAAGTTTTTCATGCACGGACTTTTGAATGCTAGGGTTGAAAGTGCTAACAAATGTAGAAAACATACTTTATATCCTTGCTCTAAATTTTGTGTTAAGACTACCTGAATACTCATATGTGTCCTGTTTTAATAATGTGTATGAAATGAAAGGAAAGGGAATAACAAATTTCACTAGAACTTCCATGGTGAGACTTCAACATGGTCACAATTAGCTACTGGAAATCTTTCTCTGGCTTTCTTTCAGTATTCGGACAGCTGGCCAGTTAAAACAAAACTAAGTATGGCTGCTGCACTAAATGTGCACTCAGAGTAAAACGTATTTAAGATAGAATGCATGAAGAATGAATTACATTTTAAATATGAACATAGATTCTTAGCTTGGGGAAGAACTTGTGAGCTCGTGGGTGTCATTACTCTTGCATGTTACTGTGTGCAAAACTCTGGTAAACATGAAATGTACTAAAAGACAGCATCTGTTTCCATAGAAGACTCAACATCATGCCAGAAAAGTTAACTAATGATAAAAGATGAGGTCTCTGTTTTCTCCTGCGTCCTCTGGCCATAGAAAAATGATAAAAACTTCGTGAGAAACTTCTGTTATTCCAAGAAAGATTCAGAGGCACAGTACAGCTCAGACTAAAATATTAAAATACATGAGTGGTCTTTGGGAATATAAGAGGGCTTCCTTTGATTTGGAATTAGGTTGTTAAGGAGTACAAAATGTATAATTATAGGATTCCTGCTAAAAAGAAGAACAACAAAGAATGATAGGTTATGAAAAAAGGGAAATTCTACTTTTTCTTAAGGGTTAGAACAAGATTAATGTTATGTAGGTATTCACAATTCCGTAAGAAGAGGAGGTTGAAAACCAAGTTAATGTGGAATTCAGTATATTACATCTCCCACTTGGAGATTTTCAAACCTCATTAGCTTATAGGATGCTCTGAAAAAATCTTGCAGGAAGACTCTATATCAAACTGGTTAAATATACAGGTCGGCTGCAAAGGTAAAGAGTCCTAGCTGAAATATCTGCTTGCCCCAAAATAGGCAACTCTGTAACCTATCAAAATGTTAATTTAAGAAAATCACCCTTGGTTTCCTTAACTATAAGATAGAGAGGAGACTGTATATGCCTTCTTGAAAATTGTAAGTATTAAATAAGACATTTTATATAAAACACAAGATACTTATAGGTGCATAAGAAATGATTAAAACAGCTTATTTTTTATTAGATGAAATATTTGGTTATATAAAAAGTCATTACGTTTAGATTTGTTCGATTTGACATTTTCTCTCCTTTGCCTATGAAACTGTGCTTCAAAGAACACTACAAAAATGTGAACATACACTAGTGCTTTGGGATTGTGAACTATTGGCTGTCTAAGGCCATCACAGTATCTGTAGGAGATGCTTACAATGTACTTCTCGTCCCACTGCCCTGAGGTTATGCAAGTTTAATTTTGGCACTAGAGCTTTGGCTAGAAGTGGTGTCAGAATTATGTGTGGCAGAAGCCAAGTAGAGCGAACGATTTGAAGAGGCGATAGACCTGTTAACGTAATTTTGCTTTTGTAATATTTGACAGAAATAGAACACTAATTATTTTAATGGTTAAGATTTTACTCAGGAAGTTACTATTGTCTGTTTATGTCTGTCTCTGAGAATGTCATCATCACTACATTAGCCTGTTTCCATTGGTATAAGAAGAATCGGGGAAGGCTAACTTTTAAAGAGGTCTGTTGTCTCACAGTTTTGAGGGTTAAAGTCCAGGATTTGGCTGGCCTGTTGGTTGGGTCTCTGGGGAGGACCTAATGGCAGATGTTGTGTGCACGGAAGGAAGATGTCACATCTCAAAACAGGAAGGCAAAGAGTCATCAGTGCTTGGCTCACTCTTATAACAACTTGCTCTTATGAGACTCAAAATCCCCAAGACCTACCTAAAACTCTTCAAAAGGAAGTTTCCGATGCCATAGCACCTTCCGTTCCATCAGACCTCTTGGTTCTGTCACCTGCCGTGTCGTCACACTGGGAACCAGACTTCCAACACATGGACCTTTGGGGGAGCAAACTACATCCAAATGAGAGCAGCTACTTGTCTAAAGATGTTCTGTTTCCCGTATCTACAGCCCTAACTACTTCCCCAAGGTCTCCCTCCAATAAAGCTTTAAGCCCATACCTCTGACAAGGGACACAAGATACCAGTGTCCCATTTTTCTTTGATTTACCCTTTCACTTCATGTCCTCCCATTTTATCCTTTATTTTTGATTTCTTATTTTTCTTTTCTCTTTTGCATTAAGTATAGAAGTGTATAAGGATAAAAATAGGGTAGAGTAAATTGATTAGGGTTAAGGGGCAAGGAGAGGAGAGAAGGTATGCCACAAAAAGTGAGCTATAATCATGGTCTTTCATTTCCCTGAGCCCAAAGCAAACTTAAATAAAGATGATCTCATATTTCTTATTCCAAAATTGCCTAAGAGGATGATAAAATTTATGCCAGATCCAAATGAATGTGCTAATATATAAAGGATAATTTCCTCAATAAGAATATTATATAAGTAGTAATCATTTTTAGTATATTAGATATAAATTCAATGATTTTTTCTTTTAAAAAATTAACTTTTCCATTGACATTATTTAATCTCAACTATCATGTAAACTAACACCAAACAGTATCTGTTTTAGGCTGTTAATAGTTTTGGGATGAAATATATTAACTTTAGGGAAGTTTTTGAATGAATTATGTTTACAGTTTCTCCTAAATGCTATACAATTCTACAAATTTCTCTCATTTTGTTTCCATGATAGTTCAACACAAGGCAGACTATTCTGACATCATAGAAACAAGAACTAGACAAAAAAGATGAGGCTATGTAGATCAGATTATTTTCAATTTTTTAAAAGCATTTCAAAGAAGTAGTCTTAAAGATTTTTTTCTCTCATTTCCTACAATTTTAACTACTCAATGTGCTTTGGATACTTGCCAAGATATTTAGCCAAATTTGTTTTAGATTTCTGATAGGACATCTCTACATATAGCAGATTTATTTTTAATTCTTCCTCTAGGGGCTTTGTGCTCTATATTTAAAAAATTATCTGTATCTCCTTGGAATGTTATTAATCATATATATATATATATATATCTTACATATATATATATCATATATATATCACTATGTATCACATCTTATACTAGTGAATCTTAAAAAAGTATTTTTTAAGCAATAGAAGTGGGTGTACAACAAGTATCATTCACTTGTTTTGGCCAACAAAATTACTTATTTCTATGTTTTGATGAGTCTAGAAGGTACCACAGATACAATGATAACCACAATCTCAAGATGTCTCCTGTCTACTGGCTTGGTGAGGAAACCAAGTATGTACAGTTGGAACCACTGTAAATATCTGTACAGGATGCTAAAACAGCAAGGGAATGGGGAGGGCTTGATAAAAAGGCTACTACCATGTTTCCCTTAAAATAAAACCTAACTGGAAAATAAACATTAGCTGCAATTGCTAGTCATTACCATGGTGATGGCCGGTGTCACAAGCAGATCACACTTTGTTATCTTTTTGCTCAGGGCCTGCTCTGTAAGGTCAGGAAAGGCAAGGTTGGCTGCTCAGGACTGGCATTTTTGAGCTCTAGGTAGGTCTTATTTTGGGGGAAACATGATATTTAAGTTGAGTTTTGATGGACAAACAGGCAAGACAGAAAACATATTATGGGCAAGGAGGAAAAGTTATTTTCTGGCACCTCATTTGGCATTTTTGTCATTTCTTGGTATTATTTCTTAAGTTATCTCTTCTAGTTTCAGTTTTTATCTGATTATTTATTGCTTTTATTTTTTAATTGCTGACTTTTACCCTAAATTGTAGATTGGTATCAGACTTCCTATTATTATACCTGGTCATTTGATGTCACACTGTATATCTTCAACGTAAGTGTCTTATACAACCGTCAATAGATGAATGGATGAAGAAACTGTGGTCTTTATACATAGTGGAGTACTACTTTGCTATTAAGAGTAAACTAGAGTCCCTTAGAGGAAAATAAGCATACTTGAGACTGTAATGTTAAGGGAAATAGATACACAAGCTTAAATATCACATGGTTTCTCTTATTGTGAGAAACCCAAAATATAAATTAACTAAAGAGTAAAATAAAAAACAGACAATAGAAAATAAGGAAATCAATCTTATGCAAAAGGAAAAGTGACCAAGAGGTAAAAAAGAGGGAGAAAGAGAAGGGAATGAAAAAAGAATTAAGATGTGTTACATACATATACCAATTCCCCACAATGTATGTAACCCTTATACACTGCAAACGTGTACTAATAAAAAAATTGAAAAAGATACAACTGTCTTTTAGCTATGTGCCACCTATTCGTTATTTTTCTGTTGGTATATGTCTCATGACCACTCTTCATGCATATCCTAGAGTTCTTTCTTGTTCCTGTTACCTATCAGAAAATTCTTCTGGCTTTAACTTCACAGGAGATCTTGAGTCTTATCTTTCGCTGCTACTTTTCTGCCCGAGTCGTTCCTCCTCTGATCACTCTAGGGGATGCTGGTGACTCTCTGTCCTTTGATTCTTGAGCTAGAACAGGCCAAACCCTTGCTAAGACTCTCCCATGTCTTCCTATTATGAAACGAGCCTCAGAGTCCTGAGCATGGCTTCTGAACTTCCATACAACCTCCCCAGATGCCTCTCTCACTTTCTTCTTTCATTTCCTCAGGCCTCACTGTCCTTCCAGATATTTTTTGAACATCAAGGAGATGCAAGGGGACACTCATTCCTTATTCCCTACTTGGACTTACTCAAACAGCCTGGGTGGCTTTTCCTTCATTCATGCTTCAGCTCACGTCATCTCTTTAGATTAACATTAGAAACTCTTCTTTCCTCAGCAGTCTATATTCTTCTGTCCTTAATCATTCTTCATCACCTTTCCTACTATGTGAAACTGATCAGGTATCTAAGCCGGGTCTGCAGTGATAGCAGCTCAACTCATTCCATTCACTGTTTTTTCCCTGGTACCCAGAGGAGGACCTGGCACTGGGTAGATGTCCAGTAAAGACTGACCGAGTTTTGAGTGTCTCAATATCTTGGGACAATCAAATATAAATGTTTAGTTGTACACAGAGGCATGAAGTAGAAAGAAAAAACATGATTTGGAAAAACAAATGTCCAACATACAGTGTTACAGTTTACATAAAAAATATTTCCCAAAAGGCCCCTAAGTGTTGCAGGTGATTAGATTAAGGAGACACTATATTACTCAGTTGATTTATCCATTGATAAACTGAGGAGCGAATATCCTGCTTGGAGGCGGAGCCTGGTTGGAGTTGAGCCACTGCAGATGTGAACTAGCAAGGTGGATTCTTGTCCCTGGCTGCTCCTCTTTCCCTTTGCTTCTTGGCTACCTGGCTTGAGCACTTCTCCAGTGTATCTTTCCACCGGGGGGTTTCTACTTTGGGTCCAGCCAACTGTGAACTGCCCATTGAGCCAAAATAACACTCTCCTCCTTCAAGTTGAGGGTGTTAAGTATTGTGTCCCACTGACAAAAGTGCCTAAAAGATAAACAGGGAGATGAATATAAGGAATAATAGGTAAATTCCTAAGAGAGAAGGAAAGAAGTGCATTTATGGTCACTACTGTCATTTAATGGGCAGTCCACTTAAGAACAAAAATTGCAGGAACATTGTTGATTTTTATGTATCAATTTTTTATTCTGCTGCATGATCAAATTTGGTTGTTAATCCTAGGAGTCTTTTGGTGGAATTTAGATCAAAATCTATCTTACAGAATGACTGTCATCAATAAACAAATAATAATAAACGCTGATGAGGTTGTAAGGGGAAAAGGATGCCTTCTACACCGTGAATGAGAATGTAAATTAGCACAACCACTATGGAAATAGGTATGGGGCTTCTTCAAACAATTTAAAACAGAAATTCCATTTCATCTCGCTGTTCTCCTTCTAGGTATCTTACCAAAAAATTACAGACATCATATTATAATGACACATGCATACCCATGTTTATAGCTGTGAGATTCATAATAGCTAAGTTGTGGAAGCAGCCTCTATGTCCACCAATGGGCAAATGGATAGATAAGATGTGGTATTTACACACAAGGTAGTGCTATTCTGCCGTAAACAAAGATAAACAAATCATTTGTAGAAAAATAGATGAACTTTGAGATCATAAATGAAACAGACAGAAAAGTTTAAATATTGTGTGGTTTCTTTTACATGAGAAACAAAATATAAATAACAAGTAAAATAAAAGGTAGATAACAGGAAATAAGGAGATAAATCTTTGCAAAAGGGAGGTGGACCAAAAGACAAAAGGAGAGAAGAAACCCAGTAAGAGGATGAAAAAAGAACTGAGATACATTGTTTCACACGGACACTCCACAAGGAATGTAGCCTACATGCACTACCAACATGCATTAATAAAAATAAATGCTAAAAATGGTTTGGTATGAAAATATCTAATCCTTCCCTGCCTGGTGAGGCTTAGCTCCCTTTCTTCTTTTGTCTTAATTACTTCATTCTCCTCCTGTCTTAGAAATCTTTTCAGATCTGCTGTGTTTCAGTGTGCTCATTCGTCTAGCACAGCTTGGATCCTTCCCCTCAGCAGTGCATCATCACATATGGGAGACACTTTATATATTTGTAATAATGCTTATGTTAATATAAAGGTTCATAATGTACGCACATACATACACACACACACATATAATGCATCTATGCACATATCTAAGCGTGTATGCAAGCACATATAATAGTAATGCAAGTTAGAAAACACACGTGTTTATAGTCACAGTCAAACACTATGAGAATTTTGAGGACAGATCTAAACTGGAGGTCCAAGTAAAGGAGAAGCCATTCAAGCTGGGTGTGACATTGATAAACATACTCCAGAGAGGAGAGAGAGAATGTGTGGAGAAGTACAGGGAGCCAGGTAGTCATGGGGTATATTTGGGAAACCATCCCCAGCTGAACAAATCATAATCTGTGTTCTTGTTTTGACAATTAAGATTATATGTATTTAATATATTTTGTTCTCGTTCTCTTTTTCTTTGCCTTTCACAGGAAATCAAATAGGAGTTGCTTGTATTGTATTTAATGGCAGCATTCTCTGACAGAAGGCTTTGGTTTTATCTAGCATTTCTATGTCTGCAAATCTGTGTTGCAAATTCACAAGTTGTATGACCAAGACAAATATGAATGTTAGTTTCCTGTTCTTCACTAATTTCCATGACATTCACATTGTGTCCTGAAGGGATTAGGTCAGGCTTAGCTTGATAACACTGCCAATCTCACCAAGACCCAAAACCACATGACAGTGACTTCTGATGTGATTCAAAACGCGTCAAAGATTTCCTTTCCAAGAACTATTCCCTTTTTTGTTCTTAAAATTCTGGAGTTCACTTTTTTGAGGTACTGATGCTTTGACAATAATTCTCTAAAGTCATTAGTTTTCCAAATTTTTTAACAGAAAAATCACATGAGGGAGATTGTTGTAATATGCAGCATCTCTAGTTCAATCAATGGGCCCTCAAGTGTAAGTGCTTAGCATGGTATGGGGATCTGGAGACCGAATTTTGAGAAGCACTGCCTTAGAGGGCAAACAATTTACAAGGCCAGTGATTCATACCTTAGTGTGAATTCATTTAATTAGTTTCTCTCTAGTAGCATTTTGAGATGAGCTAGAAGTTAACAAATAAGGACAAAGGTTGAAGACTACAGCTTTATCTTAAGTAGGTGTGCATTAGTGGAATAAAATCCTGAATGAAATGCTGGACACTTGAAAACAAAAGCATATATGGAATACTTTTATTAGTAAGTGGAGAGTGATGCCTAAAGGTTACAAAAAAAGCATCAAAAAGGCTTTGACTACATTGCAAATTTCTGCCAATAATTCTGCTTGATCTGTTCCGTATAATTTTCATCTTAAATGGGCATTCCTTACAAAGAGTTTAAACCATTTGGGAGTATACTGAAGAAGAATTTGTTTGAAAATTGAATGACAGTATTTTGGTACAAGAAAAACTATAATGTGGAAATATTTTTGTTCTGTCTACCAAAAGCCAAGTGAATTTGGAATGTAAAACCATGTTTCTGTACAAAACATTTTCTGGTCAGTTCCTTGCAATTTAATAGGAAAAATGTAAAGACATCATATTCTGTGTTATGTTTTGCAGTATTACTATCCTCTGCTTAGGGCTTAACAATTTTGTGACCATGTGTGTGCTTCTTAAGATCTAGTTACTTCTCTTTGGCAGCTCTGCTTGTTGGAAAGACTTATTCACTGGTTTCCACCAGTTAAAGCATTAAGAATAATGTCTTTGGTTTGACCAGCAAGCTATTTTATTGTCTAACTAAATGTTTAATCTCTGTGGAAGCTCTTCATAACTCCCAGTCGATGGCAGTGTGGGTGACACTTCTCATTTTAACAGTGTCAAATTATGCCCAATTTATTTTGTTTGATTTCCTTGTTGTGAGCTATTATGTGTTCTGCAAACCTTCTTTCTGGAAGTTAACCCACAGCAGGGAGACACTTGTCACAAGGTGACTTTAGTAGCAGCACTTTCTCCTCAGTGATAGAATTGGCTCACCTGCCAGCTCCCGATGGCTTCCCCCAAGCACAGAATGGCCGCCTCCCACAGACACCTGAAGCACCCCTGCACCTTGGAACTGGCCAAAGTGGCACTGCTGAGATTCACCACGAGGGACTGTTACAGTGAGCAAATCCTTCTAATCCGAGATTCTTCCTGGAGGACACCTCACCTGTTATAAGCAAATTTTAAATAGGAAAACAAATTGTCCATTTAGTGTGAGGCATAAAGCTTCTCTGGAAATAATCTTATAAAAAGACATTTTAAAAAAGCCATTTATAGAGATATGAATAAAAATCTTTAGAATACAGAACATACATTACCAGTCACTGACTTTTAGTTATTCTTGTAGCATTGTATTCTTGTTCACTCATATTAAAAAGCTGCTTAACTATTTCTGTTATAGTTGAGAAAAGATGTTATTATCTTCAGCAAGACACCATGCACTGCACACATAATATCTGTATGTACCATATTTTGATTTCTTAGCTTTTACTGTGTTAAAACTACTACAGGTTAACTCACCATGACTGAAATTTTTGTGACAAGAGGTTGTAGCACGTGAGATTTAGGAAGTTGTTTCTCTCTTTGTTTTGTTGCTTTGCTTCTCATCCCAACAGTGATGATTTTCAGTCTGTTTGAGGCCAAATTATAGTGATATGCATGCACAATTCCCATTAGTGTCAATAGGAATTACACAGTGATGGAAGAATAGACCCCATATGTTTACGGGAAATGAATGATTTGAAGCATCTGTGAAGCCTTCTTAAAGGCATCTCTCTCACTGCATGTAACCCCAGCAAGGTTTAACAAACACACACAAGAACTTCCCTGGTTATGTAGACATTAAGATCAGTAACTAAACTATGCTTTTAAAAAAGCTTTACCTTTGGATTAAGGTAGTACACAGAACAGCTGTAAAGGCGACATCCCATTCTACAGATTGTTTCCTTTTATGCCACTTTCTCTCTCTCTGTCTCTCACTGTTTCTGTCTCTTTCTCTCTGTCTCTGTCTTTCTCTGTGTCTATGTTTCATATATCAAAATTAATTAATTAATTATTTTTTCCCTACTATCTATTTGCAGTACAAAAGGATCGCATTCCTCACAGGAAGTCGGTACATGGACATAACACATCTCAATTCTTTTCCTTCCTTTTCCTTCTCCTCAGTTAATCTCTTGGTCCCATTTATAAAAATTGTATTTCCTATTTTCTATCTTTTATTTTGCTTTTTGTATTTTGAACTTCTCATGTAAGACATGTTATATGTAAGCTTGTATATCCAATTTACTTCACTTAACATTATGGTGTCAAGAGAATCCATTTTTTTTCTTTTCTTCTTTTTTTTTTTTTTTTTTTTTTTTTTTTTTTTTTTTTTTTTTTTTTTTTTTTTTTTTTTTTTTTTTTTTTTTTTTTTTTTTTTTTTTTTACAAATGACTCAAGTCTATCCTTTGTTATATCAGAGTAGTATTCTATTTTGTGTAAATATCACATTTTCTTTATCCACTCATACTTTGATGGACTTACAGGCACCTTCTGAGATTTAGGTATTATGAATTCTTCTGCTGTAAACATGGATATGAATATATCATATGAATCCTACTTAGAGATTATTCCGGAATAATTTTAAATTTATAGATAGATTGAAAAATAATACAGAGAATTCATGGGTACCCTCCCTTTAGATTCCCCTAATGTTAACATCCTACAAAAGTATGATACATTTGTCAAAATTAAGAAATGTTCTTGGTACAATATAATTAAGGACTTTATTCAGAATTAACCATGTTTTTTCTACTTTAGTGTCAAATGTAGGGTATTATGATATATTTAATCCTCATATCTCTTCATGTAATCTTCTTGACTGTTTTTCAAGTTTTTCTTTACTTTTCATTAAAGTTTTGGAGAATATTGTTTAGGTGTTTTATAGAGTGTCCCTCAGTTTGGATTTATATGCTTTTTTGGTTCATAATTAGGCTGGGATTATAGGTTTTTGGAAAAACATCACATAGGTAAAATGTCTTTCTTATTGTGAGATGTCAACATGCCTTACCAAAGTCACCATTAACATCAATCACTTGATTAAGGTAAAATCTGCCCATTCTCTATCTTGTAAGTGTAATTTGGTTTTTGTTTTTAAGATTTAGCTTCTTAATTTTTTAAATTTTCTTTTAAAGAGCATAAAACAAAACAGAATAAAGCAAATCAGAACAGTACAATGAAAGCGATCTGGAACTCCAAAACAAAGCAACAGGAAATCAATAATGGCTACTATAATGCTTCTAGTTTTCTTCAAAATAATTGTCCATACCATTATTTTGTTTTGATTGGTTTCATTCTCTTTTGTTTGTTTGATTTTATTGTGTGTAATGGTATGGGTTTTTCTCCACTCTAAATGAACCCTTTGCAATGGGTGACTAAGTCCAACTCACTGTCAAGAGAAGAGAAATTAAGTTCCATTTTTTAGAAAGAGGAAGATTTACAGATATTATTTAGGTGTCTTCTAATGACATAGTATTTATTTCTATATTGTTTTCCTCAGCTATTATATATTAACAGTTTTCCTTTATCACATTTACTTGCTTGTTTTTTCTCTTTTTTCTGGGATTTTTGAAACATGCAGGTGTTAGAACCATTTGAGATTATCTCTTAGAGCTTACATTTTTGCTCCATTTTCCCTGTTCATTTTCATTTCCACTTGAGAAATATCTATTGTTATATCATCAAAATCATCCATTCTCTCTTTGATTGAGTCAAATTATGTGATATCTAGCAGTTCGTCAGTTCTTTCGGATAGTCTCCCATTTCTGTGTGTCTTGTCCATCTTCTCCATTGGAACCTCTAAGATATGAACTGTAGTTATTTTATTTTCCCTGTCAAACATTGGGTCGTACATGAATCTAGTTCTGATCGTTGCGTAGCTTCTTTGATTTAAATCTGAACATGCTGAATAATACAGTAAATACTAAATTTATTTCAGCTTAAAGATACAAATGCTTTCTTTTTATTGGGACTTTAACACAAATATTTACTTAGTCGAGATTTGGATTGCGTGTGGATTTGAGTGTACTATGGTTACCTTCAGGACACGAAATTGCCCCAGGTGATACCTCATGATTGTTCCCTATCTTGGCTTTATCACTTTCCTCTGGGCTTCTCCCAAGGGTCAGTCAGTTTCTTGCAGCTCTCTCAGCTACAGCCAATGCTGTTTTTCCTCAGTACTTAATAAGGTGATGGGTGGAGTAGTGACAGATTCTCTCATGGTATAACTGCATCTCAGAATTAGGGAGGTGCAGATATAACCTGGACTGGGGAAGAGCCAGACACTTTTCTGAAGATGGGGTTCCTCCTCATTCCCGTTCTTCCTTCACCTGCAGTGTGGTGTCCAGCACTGTCTTCTGATTCTCGTTTTGTGCTTTTGCAATGCACATTGAAGCTTTTGCTCTTCAGGGAAAGTGGCACTGAAAACAGCTTTGTACACTTTTTGTTCCCCCCTCCCCATGCCAGCTGGCACCATTACACAGGGTTTCACAGAGGCCACTTGGACTTTTCTTTATGAGCTTCCCAGGGTAAAAACCTGAAAGCAGGCATGAAGCCTTGTATGCCTGTGATCCTCTGGGGTAATTACTCTCAGACTACCTCACCACAAGCCTTTCATACTGGTTACAACATTTCCAGCTTATTCTTTCAATCAGATTTTTGTAGTGCTGAGGAGTGTCTTTCCCAGGTAAGATAAGGCTTCCTCTTGTTTTCTTACAAGCACAAATCTTTCTCTAGATTTGATATTAGTTTGTCCTTTAACCTCAGTGTTGTGATCATTTCAAGGAAAATCATGCAATTTTTCAACTTTTTGTATTATTGTAAACAGGGAAGCAACTTTCTACATCCTCGATTTGAAGCTGGATGACTTTTCAGGCTCTTCTCAGTGCAGCAGTTGATTCTGAAGGACCGAAGAAGTCAGGCTCATGTGTTGATAGATTAGACTGTTCCTTTGACTAATTTGCTAGTTCATATCCAATTAATCAAACACCATTGTGCATGCAGCCGGAACTGGAATGTAGAGCAAAGTTGTAATATATGGATAGTCCTTTGTGCCTCAAGTCAATGAATTAGGTGTGATGTGAGTTCTTTTTAATTTCCTGCTTCTTTTAACCTTTATTCCCATCCCCTTAATTTTATTATACACAATGCCGAATGGAAATACAGTGAAGACTGTCATGGGAGTTTTGGCAGAAATCAAGTTTGATTGCTACAGAAATGAGGAGAAAGTGACTTGATGCTGCCTGGTCTCCTGACCTAGCTCACGTGGGTGGAGATAAAGGCCGGCCAGCATTGCAGGGGGTGGTGAGAAGGGTCAGGGAGAGCCATGGTGGGAAGATCAGACAGCAGCCTGGCTAGAACCTGAGCACAAGATTTGGTATTTTACCCATGCTTCTTCAATATCTCACAGATTTTTGTCTTTCTTTCTTTCTTTCTTTCTTTCTTTCTTTCTTTCTTTCTTTCTTTCTTTCTTTCTTTCTTTCTTTTTCTTCCTTTCTTTTGAGATCAAACCCAACCCTCATGCATACTAGGTCAGCACACTCCCACTGAGTTTGAACCCTGAGCCTGGCTAAATTTTT
This sequence comes from Hydrochoerus hydrochaeris, assembly GCA_004027455.1. NCBI lineage: Eukaryota > Metazoa > Chordata > Mammalia > Rodentia > Hydrochaeridae > Hydrochoerus > Hydrochoerus hydrochaeris. The sequence continues at coordinate 110,041 of PVLA01000482.1, forward strand.
AGTTAGTAGTAAACAGCATGGGGATTTGGATTTCTTTGCCTTTTGTGCCATAACTGGTTGCTTCTACTTGTACTGAATGGATAGGTTCATACAGATATTTATTTTTGGTTCTGGAAATCAAATTCATGACCTCGAACTTGCCAGGCTGGTGCTATGCCACTGAGCTATATCCTTGGCCTACATACTGATTTTTAAATTGTGCCTTTGCTGTTATTTACTCCTATATTTCCCCTCGGCACTGCCGTAGTTTGATTCTGGAATGTCCCCCAAAGGTACTGTGTTGAAGGTTGGTGTCCAGTTAGTTGCACTGTCAGAGGTTGTGGAGCCTTTAGAAGATGGAGGAGGTTGGCCATTTGGGTACAAGCCCTCACAGGGTATTTGGGACCTGGTACTTTCCTCTCTATCTCTCTGCTTCTGCTCACTGTTAGCTGACCCACTTTGCTCCACAATATGCTCCATGCTACTCTGCCTCACTGTAGGACTAAAGCAAAGAGACCAAGAGACCATAGTCAAAATGTCTTGCAACTATGAGTCCAGTAAACTTTTCCTCCTTTTAGCTCATTTTTGTCAAATGTTTTGCTACAGCAGTGGGAAGCTGACTAAAAACGATTGCCATTCCAGCAAAAAATAAAATGTGGAACACTTAACAATTTCCACGCCCTTCTCCCTAAGAAAGGCAACAGAATTTACACTTGGGAAGTGATCTTATGAAGCCCCTCTTCTGACCAGTTGGCCCTCACCAACCTGTGTCTCTGGGTCAGTCTCTACTCCTGTTCTGGGTGTGGCTGCCACCCTGCTCCACCCGGCCTTGCAGCCATGAGCCAGTCCCATTGTCCTGTCCCATTGACCTTCCTAGCAGTACCCTATTGGCTTAAAGGTGAAGAGACTGAAGATCGGAGAAAGGAAGCCGCTGTGACACAGTAAACAGGCTGCAGTCTCTCAAAAATGATACAGAGGGAGTGAATTGTGGCGAGGTCACAGCAGTAGAATGGAGCAGTAGTGGGTGCTATGAGCTGCTAGACAGTGTGGGATTCTGCTGTCCTATGAGTCTTTCCACAGATAACAGCTGGTGGGAGACTCTACCTGCCATATCCCTGGGGAGAGTGATGGTCAGGCTTCACTCCAGGGAAGTACTGACTGGACTTGGCACTCAGCCCAGCCAGCAGATGGTTTTGCCTCCAGTGTCATGTTCTCCTAGTGACTGGATGAGTGACAGCACAGACAGACAGCATGTGGTCAGTGAGTGGACTAGCAGGAGACCCCCTGCAGGGTTTGAGTTAAAGGTCAAAGACCGCCTCCTACAGCCAGAGGCAGGCTCAGCCTGAGGTGCTCTGGATGCAGGGTGCAGCACTGATACCCTTGCTTTGCTCTTGCTACTGCCCATTGTTACCCGCATCCTGCAGGGATCTGGGATCTGATTGGCCTTCTTTATTCGCCAGTATGAGGGGAGACACCTTGGAAACTGCCACACATCTGTAGATCACTGAAAGAAATCACACATTCGAAGTCGAAGCGAAATATCTTCTCCTCCTCCTTCTTCTCCTCCTTCTTTTTCTTCACTAATTTATTGAGGTTTGAGAATTTTCCTTTGTTCTTTTCCTTTGTTTCTCTTTTTAAAAATATATTTTCTTTGTTTCTTCTTCTTTCCCCATTTTTCTCTTTTTTCCTTTTTCCCAGTTACTTTTTTCTCTTCAGTTTTTCTCCTTATTCTTATTCTCCTTATACTTTCCTTTTCTTCCCTTTAACAATATATTTCTTGTCAGTTTTTGTTGTTACCCTTATCTAATTCTATGAATGACCTTCTACACTCCTATAAGATCCTTTGTCTCACTGTTTTCTGCTTCTTATATCCTATACTTTAAGGTTTCAAAGTTTTCCTTTCCACATTCTCCTACTCTTTAACCCCCTGTAATGGTTAATATGTTGTGTCAACTTGAGAAGTCTAGAAGCTTAACTAAAGGACTCAGCAGTGAGCTGGGGCCCTCACTTTGTAAACATCCTCAGGCTGTGCAAGAGGAGGCCATCAAGATGCTGTGAGTGTTACATCCATCCTGGCTGGTGGTAGCTTGCTTACAATATAAGGTAGGAAAAGAGAATTTCTTTCTTTTGCTCTCACTGATTTTTGTCTTCTGCTGCTTGGACTGCTGCTCCTGTGCCACACCACACTGTCTTGGAGCCAGCTGAGTATGGACTGAAACCTCTGCAAACTGTGATCTAAGTAAACCTTTCCTTCTTTAACTTTGGGTGTTGGCTATTTTGTCCCAGCAATGAGAGAAATATTAATTGATACACTCCCTAATCTTTAATAGGAAAGCCAGAAAGCCTTATTAATCTCACTCTATAAAATTACTTTTGAATTCTACCACTAGTGGAAATATAGACATAGGATTTAGTAAATATTAACTGTGGATCATTACTTGTGTTGCTTTTATGTTTACAGTATAATCATAGATTTTTTTTTCTCTAGGTGCAAGAGTGACACATAATTAGTTATTATGGGATGTTCACATCCAGTTTGTCTGGGGTGATACCACTGTAGCTGATTTGCTTGATATTAGAAAGGTCTCATAACTGCCGCTAGTAATGGATTTTTTTGTCATTCAACACTCAAATTATCTTGGGACATTAACAATATTTAATAGTAGGGTACATTCCCAGAGTGTTGGTGTTGGGCCAGTTCCTCTTTCCTCCCAAATTAACTGAGGAGGTTGGAACTTGGAGCTTAGGCAAATGACTTTAGTCAGCCATGTTCAAAGTACATCACTGAAAAAGGTCTAGCTAAAGCGATTTCTACACTAGCAACAAAATCTTCACACTATGTGTCCCAAAACCTCAGCACAAATCATGTGAACAATCAAACATAACAGAAACATGATAGAACAAGGCGATAAAATGCCTCCAAAAACTTTCATCTCACCAGAGTCAATCCAGTGGCCATAAGATGGAGAAAAGCATAAGGCACATACCTCAGTTACTGAGAATAACACAAAACTGATCAAAAAAGTACTTAGTGGGATCACAGGAGATATAGCTAAAAAATAATGGAAACAATAACCAAAATAAAACTTTCAAAAGACACAAATAAAAAGTTAGATGAGCTAAACAAAATCATACAAAACATGAATCACCAGTTTAGCAAATAATTAAAGTCTATGAAAAACTTTCAGTCAGAAATCCAGATAAAAAAATCACATTAAAGTACAGGCAGCAGAAGGGTCCAGTGTGAAGGTGGAGTTTCAGAAATAAAAGACAGAGACGCCTCAATGACCAGCTACTCAAAGACACCTTGAAAGCAACAAGCAAAAATGAAAAATGGATCCAACAACTACTAGATGTCACAAAGAAGACTAAGAGTAATTGGAATAAGTGAAAAATTAGAGGACAGAAGTGGTTTTGTGGTTCTTGCAGTTACAAGAGATATATGAGAAGAAAGCAGTTTGAGCACTGCCATTTACCCTCTATTGGTACACTTAGAAGATCAGATGTGGTACTTGTCTTCCTCCCTCCAACACACACACACAGACACACACACACAGACACACACACACACACACAGACACACACACACACAGACACACAGATGCATGCACATGCATGCCAGGGAATTCTACAGAAAATTTGCCTTTGTTACACATATGTATTCAAATTAATTTTAAAAAAGGGTAGATGTTAGTTCCAGGTCTGAGTCTGAGTATACATATATACATACATAACAGATACTTTGGAATATTTTGCCTTCTGAGAGAAATATCTTGTACATAAAATTTGCTAAAGCTTATTTAGCTCATTCATATGATAAGTGAGCAAAATTAAAGTGTTCTCAAAGTTGATAAATTCCAGCATCTCTCATAAAAATATCATCACCACTCTTTTTATTTTTGGATTGTACTTGACTTGTCTCTCTTTAATTATTCTTTTCTATTTTAGGTATATGCTTTACAAACTACATAGAATGGGATTTTGTTTTGTATATTGAATTTGATAGTTGCTATTTTAGTGATTCAGTCCATTCAGTGATGGCCAATTTTATTAATTTTTTTGCCTCTCACCTTGTTATGCATTTATATAAACTATTTTCTTCTTATTTTTCATTTTTCTTATTTTTGTAGATTTTATGAATTTTCTATTTACTCTACTCATTGTCTGTGACTAATGTTGAAATTCTGTTTTTCCATTTACTTGATGGTTACATCTCCTTCCTAGATTACATATTCATACATGTCTATTTTGGAAACAAGATATCACTTAATTAAGTAAGATTCCCTATCTTTCTTTGGCTCTTCCTTCTTCAAAGTTGAACTATTGGAATAAGTTTATATTTCCTTCTATTTCCACCCTACCTGTTCCAACCAAGATTCAGAACAATTATTTCCTCCTCTCCTTAACCTACCACAATTTGATTAGATAGTTTAGTGTTGTTTTGTGTTGTTATTCTGGGCACCATATTTTTGGCTCTGTTTTCAGTTTCAAAAGACAGTAGACATCCACATTACATACTCTTTTTTCCTTGTAAAATCTATCTCTGTATCCATTATTTGAAGTTTATTATTTATCATGGTTCCTGCTCTTCATTTTTCCTCTTTATGAATTCTGATTTGGAGCTCATTTGTTAAATGTTTAGTTTATTTACTCACTTATTTTTAACATCAAGTAACTATGTAATTACTCACTAATTTACAGATTGTCTAAAATTATTTGCCCTTTGGGTATGGAATAAATATTTTTCATCAGCATTTTCTAATCAAAACTTCACCATCTTGTAGTTTCAATTTTTATGTCATCTTTACATGCTGTGAATGAGAAGTCTTAGGACTGTCTGATTAAATGTTACTTACTATTAAGTTTTCTACATCTCATCTATGTTATATTTATATTTTAGTAACTTTTTTTACAGTGTGCCATGCTCCACTTAGGCAACAAAATGGTAACATACAAAAATGTGTAAGATGTATATAAAAGAAACAACATTTTATTAACAGGAAATACTGGGCTGAAATGCTATAACTGCAAAGGTATTTTTCAGTGTTTCATAGAAAGGCTTGATATTATAGGTACCAGTTATTTCTAAAATGACAGATACATTTAATGAGACCCCAGTAATTTCTTGGCACCCAGACAAGCCAATTTAAAAGAGATTTTTGGAAAACAAACATGTAAATAGTCAAGAAAATTCATGAAAAGAAAAGTCAAGAGGTGGTTTGTGGCCTGCTAGGTGTCAGGACACATAATGGTACAATATTTAAGCTCTGAGGCATAGAATGAATTCACACATGAATCAGTAGAACCCAATAAATATTCAACAATGGACTGAAATGCAACAGGTAGAAATGTGGTATTGCATATCAGTGGGAAAGGGTGATAGAATCAAGAGATTGTGACGATGAAGCGAGTAACTTGGAAAGTTGCTCATTTCCTGTCTCTTTCAGCAAGATACATTTCAGAGAGGTGGAAAGTTTTAAATGAAAAAGTTAAAACCATTGAATTATTAGAATAAAGTAGAGATTTAAAAAAATATGAGTGAGGAAGATAATTTTAAATGTGATACACAATTTAGAAACTTAAATTGTTAAGTTTGCATTAAAATATGCATGGAAAAAGCATCATAGATATGTTCAAAAGACAAATAATAAACTACAAAAAAGTAATTTTTAAACACAGATTATATATTTAAGTAAGGGATAATATTTTAATGTATAAAAAATTCATGAAATTAAAGACAAAATTGCTAGCAACATAATAGAACAATGTGAGACAAATACTAATGTTTTACTGAAAAGATAATACAAATGGTGCTTTAAAATATTTTTAAAAGCTTACTCACATTCATAATAATAGAAATATTAAAACTATAATGGAATACTATGTATAATGTTTTATACATTCAAATATTGATGATAACGTAGGGAAATAAATATTTTCAGATACCATTTTTGCATAATTCTAAATTGCCATAATTTTTACGGAGGGCATTTAGCAATATTTCATAAGTTTAAAATACCCATATCTTTTAAAAATGTTTATTAGTACATGACTCTGCAGTTCTACTTCTAGAAATGTGTTCTAAAAATATTTATGCAAATAGGACGACAGTACTAATATTCACTGTTCTATTTATTGTATATTAGAATCAATCTTAATTTTAGCAGAAGAGTTAAATAGTCTATTCACATGTAGAAAATCATGTAGTCATAAAATAGCATGTTTTGATATGACATGATCACATAGATATATTACTGAGTGAAAAAAGGTTTAGAACGGAGCTTATGTTATTACAGATAAGTGCATTGATTGTGTATTTTCCTGTATGCTGCATAAAATTGACTCAAAATAAGACACTATTCAAGACCACTATTCAAAGGAGGGGAGCTAGATGGTTGAGGAATGGAGGTGAAAGAGTATCTGCCACGGTTTCATAATGAACTATTACAGACTGAATGGTGTAAGCAACACAAATTTATTTTCTTGTATTTCTGGAGACAGACATCCAGGATCAGAGTGTCAGTGGGTTTGGTTTTCTGAGACCTCTCGATTTGGCTAATGTCGGAGTTCTCACTTGGTGTTTCTGCAGGTGGTCTGTCTTCTGTGTGGAGTTGTATCTGTTGTTTGCAGATTTCCTTTTTTTATAAAGACACAAGTCAGACTGGACTATGACTCATTGTACAACCTTAATTTTAATGCAATCATGTCTTTAATAGATTTATTTCTAACTATTAGCACAGTCTGAGTTTGGGACTTTAAGATATGAATTTGGAGAGAGACATAATTCAGTGAAGGATAAATGATGATTTACTTTTTATTATATTCCCATTTTGTGGCATTTGTATCATATGATGCTATACTTTGTGAAAAACGAGTAGCTTCAAAAAGATCTTGCAATACTTTTGTATTAAGTGGAGAATTTAACTGACTGTTAGTCCAGTAGAAAAGGACTCAGGACAATCTCGTATGACAGATAACTTTGTTGTTAAAATAACTTTGAATACAACTGTGCATCAGTTTAGGTAAATCTATGCTTGAATTCATGAAAAACTATTTACTTTATCAAAGTATTTTCTGTATGTTTCCTTTAAATGAAAAGCTTTCAATATGATTCACATTACAGACATTTTCAGAATATTTTATTGCATAAAACGAGAATTACACCTGAATATTTTTTATTAATTTACCAATTTAGTACTTTCAACATAATATAACAAGCTTTTCAGGTAGAACAATTTCTATTCTTTGACATTCTATTCTCCTTTGAATTTCATAGGTTATGTGTCTGTTTAATGGTGAATTCATAGTTACATTTGAATGGGATTTAAAATGGAATGAATGGAAATGCCCCTAATAGAGTAGCCATAAAAAGGCAGTTGTATATATTACTCACAGATATTGCACAGTTCCCATGATAATCTAACACCTCCGTGTTTCCTCTGAGACTTTAAGACAGTGTGAATAGCCATCATTCTGGGTTAAATATAGGCTTTTCTCTAGAGGAGAGGACATGGTAACAATTCTCAAGATCCCATTGAGCCTTGTAGTTAGTGTAGCACTTTTCTGTTTTAAAATGAACAGAAAACTTCACATATAATTAGACATTTTTATAAAGGTGATTACCAAATGTTTCATCTATTACAGTGATTTGCTTTTAAAGATCAGTATACAACTACAATATTAATGAAAGAGATGCCTGATCAGAACATATCTATTAGTCGCTGACTTTTCATCATGTCCTTAAAATCTAGAATCTTATGTTAAAGAATTAAAGAGCTGTCTATGGCGTTTTATCGGCCACGGGGTATTTAATATGCTTCACTGAAAATGCGGTTTGAGAATTCGTTTATGAAAGATCTTCTTAGGTTTGTGACACAGTAGTTATCTTTAGAAACACACATTTTTAAGCAAATATAAAACATCTTCCCTTACAGATGGGGTAACTTTGTCTTTAAGGAGACTGGTTGGGGATGTAGGCAGTTTCACAGAACACCCTTTAAAATACACAAATTCATGGCCCATCTCTCTCCTTATCCAAGTGTCTCTATCTCTCACTTGACAAATATGCTTGCAAGGCCATAGTAGAAATTCTTAGCTAGATAAGGCTCCATGAACTTTGAACTTAAGTACAAATCACAAATTATGATGCTTTTAGTACATATTTATTCTAACCTGAAATGTCTAGTGACAGAATTGTTTAGGGGGAATAGATATTTTAACCAATATCTGTGAAATCATGCTAAATATTAGGAACCCAATTAGAAGGATAAATAACTTTGAGCTTCATTAAATAATACCAGCACCACCAAGTTTATTATAGTATCAAGTATTTCACTACAGGATACTGCTACATTCTAACCACATGTTAACCATGTTTATTTTTGGAATAATCTGTTGTATTACAATAGATCACATTTCCGAAATTCTACAAATAAAAATAACTTATAAGGTCAAATACTTCAAAATGGTGTGTCTGACTATTGTCAGCCTAAGACCCAAACTACTATGTTCAGGTTCAATAAATATTCTTGTTTCTATACCATCTTTTCCATATGACCCTTGACCACAAGAAATGGAGGAGTGGTATGTTTGAGAGTATTTATGCAATAAATTAGGTGAAGGTCATTTGTTCCTGCAAAAGTAGCATTTTTTATCTGCTGACAGTTTATGAATATAAACAATCAATTTCCAAACCACCTCCTTAAATATTTCAGTACTGTATTTTAGGCATCATTTTACCTCACCTGTAGAGTTTGCTTCTTGAAATTGTCTATCAAAACAGGAAAGGCAAAACTGTAACTGCTACCCTGTCAATGGGAGCATGGTGTGTGTGTGTGTGTGTGTGAGAGAGAGAGAGAGACAGAGACAGAGACAGAGAGGTAGAGACAGGGAGAGAGAGAGACACAGAAAGAGACAGACAGAGAGGGAGACAGAGAGAAAGAGAGAGAGAGAGAGACAATTTTCTTTTCATTGTCCTTTTACTTTTCTCACCGGTGTGGTTCTTCACTCCCTGGGGACCATGCTTGTGAGCTCCACTAACCTCACAGGCATCTAACTTCCAGCCCTGTACTCCTCCTCCACTGGCTATTTGTTCTTTATTGAGACTTAGCTATTTTGCCCCTCTCTTACATCATCATGTGATCTGAACCACCTCAGTTCTGAGGGCACCAGTTATGACTCAGGCCTGGTCAGCAAAAGACAGTAGTTATTTAATTCCAGAAAGAGTTTTGAAAACTAAAATTAATTAATTTTCGAAAAATCATTAGCATACTCTATGCAAAAAGCAAGAACGAGTTTCTCTTTTCAGGAGTCCCCATGGCTATGGGAATGGTCTTTGCTGGGGACTTCTGTTTTCTTGCTGGCTTATTCTATGGTCTTCAACAACTTTTTCTCTTGACAAGTGGAATAATAATGCAAATGCATGGGAGATGGGGAGGCAACTGAGTGACGTAAACTTACTGGGTTTCCATGAAAAGGCCCTCTGCCCTCACAAGCATGACCTTGGTTCACCCTTATAACTGTTCTAGGATACATATTTGGCTTAATATTTTGCTACCAAGGAAACTGAAGCTCATAGAGCTGATGTGACATGTCTAAAGCCACTGTCATTTTGTGGCAGCATAGGGTTTCAACTCAAGTCTGGATGGGTGTCTGTCTACTCCTCCCATTGCACCAGAGCTGGTTCTGAGCATGTAACACACACCAAGAGCACAACTAATTCTGAGATGTTTAGAAGCACCTAGGGTATGAAAGGCAACAGAATTAGGAAGAAATTTACTGCTGGAGGGAGGCTATTTCAAGGTGGGGATGTGACCGGACACTTACTCCACTGTCTGAGAAAGCTCACGTTTGGTTTCCCTGTGTTTCCAGAAGATGGGCTACTGGTCAACGGACTCTCCCTTCACCTACCAAGTTCCTGGGAAGGAGCTTCGTCGGGAGTCACAGTGCTGCCACAGGAGCCGTCGTTGTAAAAGAGTTCCTGAGCATTGCGGTTCCTCATTTTGTCTGGTCTCTCCTTGGGCAGTGAGGCCAAGGCTCACTCTGGAGGCAGCAATATTACGCTGGGCACTCCAAGCACAGCAGGTAAAGAAACACTTCAGGGTCAAGTTGTCGTGGCTTGGCCTGTGTGAGTGAAGTCTTAGTCATAATAAGAATTTATGATAAGGAACAAGAAAAATCACTTGAGCTCGGCTGATTTGGTGCTTTTATTCAGAAACATTTTTTTAAGAAAGACAGTGACCACAGTCTTTCCCTCTACCACGGCCGCCGCTGGTTGCATTTGAAGTAGAGTTTAATGTTTTTACTGAGGGTCCACTTTCAGGGAGCAGCTTTCATCACCGGGCTGGAGTCCTCGTTCAGCATTTTTAGAGCAGTCAGGGGTGAGGCTTGGCTGCTCTCATGGCCCCATTAATAAGTAGAGGCTGAGCCTGTAGCCACCGGCCTGGATCCCAGAGCAGCCCCCATCCCAGCGCAGCAGTAAATCAGCCTTGCGTGTTTTCCTAATTTTAGGTTTGGTCTGACTTAATCCAGCTAATAGGAAAAACACCTGGCCTAGTTTTACTTTTAATCTGTTCTTTACATCAGGAACCTTATCACCCTGGGACCAGTAGTAACAGGAGTTTGGTTCTTGGACCTGCTCGGCTGTGACTGTACCCTGGCCGATGTCTACTGAGGGCCTGCTTGCCTTTACTGCGCTGGAGGCCTCTGCAGGATTTAATTTAGAATAAGACCTCGACATCGCAGTCAGTTTGGGGTTGTAAATTCTCTGATTACTGCAAAGTCTGCGTCATGACGCATTTTGAATCAACAGGAGTTGGGCACATTGTCTGTGGGGAGGCTGATTTTTTTGTACTATGTTGGTAAAGATGTAGGTATTTGATAGCATTTCTATTAATGATATTCTAAACATTGTCTTTGAGTTGAGATTTAACATTACAAGGTTGTATTGAGGCATAAAAAATATTGTTTTAAAAATGTACGGAAATAATAAAATACTGTCACATGAAGTGAGTTTCATTCCTGTTTATTTTGGGCAAACTATTCAGCACCGACTGTATAATCCTTATGACTGGGCTTTAGCATGACTCCACTTTAACATTTTCAGCTATGGTTAGAAGTAGTCTGAGCTTTAGAAATCATTTAAATGAAAAGAGAACAGAACCATTTAGTTTCCAAAATAGAATTTTCCACTTTGCTTTCCTGCTGACATTCGTCTTTGATTATTTTTCTACTTCCAGTTCTCTTTCTCACTGAAGTTTAACCTTCTAGAATCTTTTCTCTTTTGAGAGAACTTCTGGTACAGTGCAAAAATGTATTTTCTGACTGAGCTGAGATCAATTGTTGCAAAGATATCTAGCGCTCTACTCAGCTTTCTACTCTTCCGCAATGCTTAGAAAATCACAGACAACGTGAGGTAACAAGGGACCATATAGGAATTAACTTCAGATAGCCTCGGGCCTAAAAGCTCTTCCCAAATCTACAGTATGTTAGGGGACTTTAGCTCCCCAAAGTAATGTAAGCTGTTTATGCACTCCTGCCTCTGAGTTCCTTTTAACTTGGGCCTGAGCAGGAGCGTAAGCAACATTTCTTCAGCAAGCAGGAATTAATTATTGAAATCAATTATTGCATCTTTCCAATGACTGCAGTCAGTCCTCAGTGAGTTGACATAAAGAATACTTGTCTCTCAGGCTGTCTCTGTGAAACGAGATTGAAATAAATCAAAAAGAAGAGGGACTGACTTTCAACTTGGTTCTGTTCCATCTTTTCTCAAAAAGTTTTCTATTCAGGAATTTTTAAAAAATCCTGTTTTATTCCATGGATGGAGAATTACATTTTATACATAGCAAAAGGGTTTTTCTCATAATGGAGAGCTTAGTTTTATATTTCTGCCACATATAACTGTTAAAACTGACATGACAGTGACTCTAGACTTGCCAGTGTTGCTACCTCTGAAGGCTAAATCAGTATCTCTTGAGTACCCGTAAGCTATACATTTTATTGGGTTTTAGAAATCATTTACATGAAAAGAGACCAGGTCATTTGTTTTTCCAAATACTATCTGGCATTTTTTGTAGCTGCCTGAGTGGACTGAGACACAATGAGGTATAAAAAACAGAAACTTATTTCTCACGGTCTTAGAGGGTGGAAATTTCAAAGTCTGGGTGTTGACAGATACAGTGTCTAGGCAAGAGCTTTCCTCACCAGTGGTGCCTTCTTATTGTACCCTCACGTGGTGTAAGGAGTGAGAGTATTTTGGGGATCTTTTTTATAATGGTACTGATCTCATCTTGGGAGATCCTCCACTAATGACCCAAAAATTTCACAAAGGAGATTAAAATTTCAATTGATAAATGTGGCAGGTTGAAGGCACAGTCCATAGCATATGATTCTTAGAAAAGAAATGAAGAGAGAACTCAAGGCCAAAAGATGCACTTTTTCCCTGAGCAAATCTACTACTGTACAGCAGATGGACTTGGAGATCTCCCAACAAGCAGAAGGCCCTACAGACACTTGAAAATTCAAGATAAGGAGAGTATTTTGAGGCAAACATAGAGATAAAAGGAGAGCTTTTCCCTACAAAGGAGAAAATGTCCCTAAACCGGAGAGAGAAGAGGTGCAGGTTTCTGGTAGGTCAGTAAGCACTTAAGAAGTGGTCCTACACCCAAACAGGTGCATAAACCAAGAGGTGATGACTGAATAGTCACCTCGACAGCCTCACAGAGAGGCTCAGGTGAGGTCCAAACTCACTGGTGCATGGAACCTGGTGGACAGGAAAGAAAAGCTCCACTGCAAATGGCGTGATTACCAGCCTCATCCTCTTCCTATTCACGACGGCATCTCAAGCGCCCTTTGTAGATCTTTGTATATGTGGTGCACTAACAATCTTGAGGAAAGGGAGGAGGAGGAGGAGGAGTCTTCTGAAGAATGATACTAGTTTTTCTGGTAAATTGATACAATCAATAGATTGGTCTTGAAAGAGAAATGGAGTTAGCTTATAGCAAAGTAGTTAAGAGCGTTTATATTTCACATACCTTGCATTTTGGAGGTATGATTCCCACCTGTTACACGTTCCATCTTCCTTTCAACTTTTTCAAACTGACCTCAAACTTCTGCAGTTGCGGGCGGGTCCATGGCCTGTACGTTTCCCGCCGTTCGCAGATGATACTTTCTTTGGAACTCACTGACAGCAGAGACTCTGGCACCTGAAAGTTATTTTGGTGGAATCTGGATTCTTTCTTCTTTTATTCTTTCATTTTTATTAGTACATGTTTGTAGCATGTTTCTTGTGGGGAGTGGGCACACATCCATAACACATCTTAATTGTTCTGTTTTTTTCATCCCCTGTTGAGAAAACTCAGTTCTAGGCTGCAGATGTGAATTGAAGGAAAATAAATTTTTTTTTTGGTCAGCCAAAAGAGGTTATGGGTAATTTAATGTTGACATATCTGATCCCTGCCTGGTATTCTCTGGAGCCAGTTAGGATGAGTCTTTCTCATCCCTTACCTTAGAATTATTAAAATAATACTGACTTTACATTCTTTTTATCTCTAGCTGATGAATTATTGAATATACTTTTCTTTCCCTGCTTTCTTAAATTTCAATTTTTAATTCATACCATCAGATGAATAGATTTAACAAGCATTTAACAATTTCTCCCATATAAAAACTTCATAAGGCCTTACTCTAGAAGTTATAGGTAATAATAGTATAAAATAGTGAAAAGAGTAAGAGGGAGGCTGAGTGAAGTGTGTATATGCATGATCTGTGTGGGCTGAGATTGAAAATATCCCTGGGCAATGCTGGAACACTGGTATTATGGGATAGCAGGAAGCTTGGTATGAAGGTAAGGTCCCACAGCAAGTGTAATTTTCTCAACCTGGAAATTTGAATTCTGATTTATGAAATTATTCAGTCACTTATTATGGTTTAATTTTATTGCACAAACTCTTTTCCAAAACTGTTTATTAAACAAAATGAAACTGCTGCTAAAGCTTTATTCAGTAATAAATGACATCAGAAGTATGTTTTTTCCTTGTGTCTGGTAGTTCCAACACTTCATCTCATATCTCACTCAAGTTCTTTAGAAGCGGAGCCTGTGACAAGCATTTAGGGATGTATTGTTTATTAAGTGAAAATTCTCAGGAGAAAGGTAAGGAGGAAGTAGGATATAGTAGAAAAAAGGATGTAAGTAAGGATGTGGTTGACAGCCTAGCTGCACAGGGAGTTCTGGAGCATAAATTGCCTAGTGAGTAGAGTCGTTTACAGTGGAGTGAAGATCTGACCTTCTACAGCTCCCCTCCATGAGTCAGCTATGGGTGCAGGCTGCCAACCCTCTCTAATGTTGTGTGTGCGTGGATGGGGGCGAGCATGAGTGAAACTTCCCCGGGAAGGTGGGTCTTAAGGCTAAAGGTCATCCTTGAAAAATCACAGGTGCTCACCTTACCCCAAGGGAGACTTGGTCAGGGTACCAATGTCAATTGCTTTGTTTGGGACTTTCCACTTTTAACATCTTTAACATTTTAGAAAATCCTAAATTCAAAATATTTAATTCAGCATTCAACTAATGTTTACAATTTTTAATAATGTTAACATATGTCAACATTTAATTCATGAAATATGTATTTCATATGTTGATTTTTGTTAAATTATTTAGCTATTCAAATGCATTATTTTTTTATAACTTTCTGATTTTTGTAGTGCTGCTAAGTGGCGAAAATACTAATAAATCCAATGCTGAGTTTTCCTATAACAAGGAATGCGAGAAATAAATTGTATTCCTCTATTTTGGAGGTTTATTCCCCATTCTTATTCATCTAGAATATATTAGCAGGATATATGCTTTCAAAACACAATTTATCTTATTTTACCTGAAATTTGCCAGAAAGTGAAGAATAATACAAACAAATAAGTTTATAGGAAGAATATGCAAAAGAAAGTAGAATTGGAATTTAGAAAAGAACAGAGAAGTGATAGTATTTCAAGTATATTATCCATAGCTGTATTTTCTTTCTTGGGATTAGTACCAAGAATTATAAATGGCTCTGTAGGTTCAAATGACTTATGAGGGTTATCATCTTGCAGTTCACCATTGGTATTGAGAATCTACATATTGGTGAAGTGAGTTGTCTTTTATTTCTTCTAAGAACAAACAAGAAAAGAGAATTCAATCTATCAGTCAGCATTAAGAAAGGAAGAAGAAAAAGTTTTTTTCTAAGGGATCATAAATTAGCATGAAGTCCTGATTGTTTTCTTCTCTACTCTAATCTTAGTGAGCCACTTAGATCTATGCAGGAAGGTACAACACTCCTGAGGATAATATTTATCAATTTTTCTCTTTGAACAGACATCGGTACCTGATCAGGTACTATTATGTCTCTGTACACTGGATATTATTATTAAAGATTTGTGTTGTGCAAATTTACAGAATTTATTCCACAGTGTGTTTCTTTACTGGCTGACTAGGAGCCATTTGAAGAGTTTGAAACTTGTTATTTCACATTGGTACTGTACCTATGTCTCCTGAGTGTGGGAGCTTTATAAACAACACATTTTGATCTGAGCAGATGTACTGCATCTCTAGAGGTTAGGGAGTTCATTACTGCAGACAGACCACCTAACATCCATTTGCTGAGATTCCATTAGGTACTTTAAAATACAATGCAAGATGTCTAAATGAAAAGTTTATTTGATGAGCAGCAAGATATTCATATCTCTTCCAGATGAGAAAAAGTTTTGCTACAATAGCAGTGGCCACATTCAAGTGATATATATTTGTAATATTGACTACTACTATGTGGGTAATACTGATGGTTTTTACTGGTTCCTAAAATAAATGTCTGTGAAAAGCATTTAATAGACATGATCCATCCATTTTTATATTCCAGGGAGGGACTAATGTTATTGTTCTATAGGATAGAAAGAAGTACAGAAGCAGACAAGGGGATACAAGATAAACTTACATGCTTTTGATTCATCTTGTAGCCACATGGTCACTCTTTTCCAGCAGAAATGATTCTGTTCTACCAGGAAAACACACACAAAAAAGCAAACCTGATTTAGGATTAACCAGACAGAAAATGGTATCTCTTAAAACAAAGGGCATAAAGGGGAAATTGTGAAATATATTAAATTTTCTCAAATGAAATATGACTCTTAGGGTGGCAATCAATTTTTTAGTTGAGAGGTAGTGAATAGAGGTTAAATCATGAATTCACACTTTCCCTTGTGATCATCAAATCAGCACCCTTAAATTATCTTCTTTAAAGGCTCAAAGTCACTTGTTGTTTTATGCTGCTCCCATGTCCCTGATGCTAGCATATTAATGGTCTTTGCCATTTGTAGAGCAGCAAGCTGCCAGATCAATAAGCGTGCTTAGCTGCTTGCCATTAAAATTGATCTGTACTCTCCTTCCGATTGACGTCATATCCAGCTGTAAATATCATCAAGTAAGCTGTCAACTCATTTTCATTATGAGTGTTTTTCATCTCAAAAGATGGACTTCAGTTGGACAGCACATTAAGATTTTTCTTCATTATTTCTGACATTTCCTCAATAGCATCAAGAACTTCTTTAAAGGAAAATCAGGATTGGTCAGTATCTTTTATAGTAGAGGGTAACAATCAGCAGCAGCTGCAAAAGCAGCAAACAAACAAACAAACAAACAACAACAGAAATCATCCTCGTCAGCTTGAATATTACTAATTAACGTGGAACTCTAAAATGACAAGACTTGGATATTCTCTTTGAAGCGTAAACCAGGCCCAAGAGACTTTCATGAACATCTGAGTTTCTGTAAAGAACGTTCTAGTGTTATGCTCTTGGAGAAACACATTTCTAAAAGGATTGACCATAAGGGTTTTAAAGAAGCATTTGTTGTTTCAATTGTTGATCAAAAATCCTCCCTGAAAAAAATCTGAAGGATTAGTGTCATATGAGATTGAGAGTATGTCCATCCAGGACAAAATTTTGGAAAGTCACAATTTTTCTGATAGAATGTGTTACTTACCCACTACTTTAGTTTTTAAAGAACATTCCTCTTTCCTTGGCTGGTGACATAGAATACTCTTCCTCACATTTTTGTCTACCATCTATCCTCCATTGGGGTGCCAACAGAGGAGCAATAATAATTATAAGTGACTTACAGCCTATGTGCTCTTCTACAAACCCTAATTTGTGTAAATACAGCAGCATGTGTTTTTACTCACATAATCTGAATATAAACAAATAAGGATAAAATATTTAACTCTTGGTAAAACACATACACACAAAGGTTGGAAAATATTTTTAGATTCTCAGTATGATTATTACATATTTATTTGAATGGTGTTTGTGCCCTTTGTCACGGAATATATTATTTATATTTTATTTCACAGCCTACTTTTAGGGCCATTTTAAAATTTTGGTTCACTAGTATGTACAACTGTGCAGTATGTGATGATTGCATCCCTGTGGGATATTGGTGCATATACATAGCACATTTTAATCCCTTTTTTCTTCCCACCCAATCTTTTGGTCTCCTCCTGTTATGGATTAAACACTGGTGGTCAATTTAATGCCAGCTGGATTACATCAGCAGGGCGCTGAGCATAGATGTTTCACCTGAGCAAAGTTGCCAGCATCAATGGAGACTTGGAGAAGGAAAAGTTGTCACGTTAGTGCGTTAAGGCGTTAGTGCGTTCAAGTGTTGTGGGTTCTTGTACAAGTTGCTGTTTGAGCCGTTGGTTCTCCTGGAGGAGCTCTGGTCCTCACATCGAGCATTGCTTCCTGGCTCCAGAGAGGAAGACGTGTGCTGTTTGGTCTCCAGGATGAATTCATCACGCTCGATTCCTGGCCTGTACTCGACTGTGCTTATCGTAGGAGGAGCTCAGGGCTTCTGTGTCACTGAGGATGGCTGTGCTGCTTTTCAGGACAGCCCTTGTCTTTGTTGTGAGTGTGACTTCTTGGCTCCAACATAGAACCCTCAACCTATCAGTACAGCTCCTTCATCCCGCTGGCATAGACTTTCTGGCTTTTCTGCTGGCCTTTGGGCCTTCCCAGCATGGATCTGTAAAGCAGACTGGTGTGAATCCTTCTTGCGGCTCTAGACCTCCAGTTGGACTCGTGGGAGGTACTGTCATGACCTCTGGGTCTTCATCTGGACTCATGTGGGATATTGCTGTGGGATTCAGGCCTTTGTGTAAATATTCTATGTCTTTATTGATGTGAATAGATTTCCTGCATTTTCTTGTGTTAACTCTGGGTGACCATCATAAAAATAGTATTATAAACTCTAATTCCTGACTCTAATTGTTCTCCACACAACCCCTGACTACAACACCTTCCTTTTTTGGGTATACTTTCTCAGAATATGATGTTTATATTTCTTGTGTGGAGTTGGTATGTGTACACAACACATCACAATTCCTTTTTTCCATTCCTTTTTGTCTCTCTCCTTTTCTATTTCTTGATCTTCTTCCACTTTCAAAACTATTTCTCTCCCTACATCTAATTATATATCTTTCATTTTGCTCTTTATTTCTACTCTGAGTTTCTCCTATAAAAAAAATCATACGATATTTAGTCTTGAGTGTCTGATTTACTTTACTTAACATTTTGGGTGGGAGGTTCATCTGTTTTCCTACAAATGACTCAAGTTTATCTTCTTAGCAAAGTAGTACTCCACAGTGTGTAAATGCTGTGTTTTCTGTATGCATTCATCTGTTGATGGATACATGAGCTGCTTGCAAGATTTAGCTAGTAAGAACTGTGCTGTCCTAAGCATAGGTATGCATACACGATATCTTTAACTCTTTCTGGGAGATACCTGGAAGGAGAATAACTGTTAAATGGCATTTCTAGTTTTAGTTTTTGAGAATCTCCATACTCATTTCTATAGTGGCTGGTCTAGTTTGCATTCCTACAAATAGTGTAGAAGATTTTCTTTTTCATCACAACCTCTCCAGCATTTGTTATTACTTCACTTTTTAATAATGGTCATTCCTTCTAGGGTAAGATGGAATCCCAGTATTGTTTTGAGTTTTGTGGTGACCAGTGATGTTGAGCATTTCTTCATGTATTTATTGACCAGTTACACTTATCCTGTGAAGTGTGTATTCATTTTGCTTGCCTATTTTTTGATTGGGTCCTTTATTTTGGGGGTCTAATTTTTTTCAGCTCTTTATAATATTCTAGATATTAGGTGTCTGAGGAACCATTTTTTTCCAGTTGTGTAGGTTGTCTTTTTACTGTTGGTTTGTTTTTTTTGTCCAGAAGCTTTTTAATTTAGTATTATGCCATTTATTGATTCTCAGAACCATTTCCTATGCAATTGGGTTTCAGTTCAGAAAGCCTTTACCTATAACTTCAGGAGTTTTATGTATTCTGTCTTCCAGCAGGTTAAATGTTTCTGATTTGACATTTAGTTTTTTGGTCCATTTTGATTTTAGTTAAGGACATGGTAAGAGATACAGGTCTAGATTCAACCATCTGCATGTGAGTAGCCAGTTTTCCCAACACTATTTATTATAGCGGATGTGATATCTTTTTTCTATTGTGTATTTACATTTATATGAAATTAATAACTGAATTTCTTGCATAAATATTGAGGTTATGATCTGTATCACTGTATACATCCCTTGAAACGTCTCCTAAAAATATATTTTACAATTCACTGTTAAGCAAACTTTTTATGCATAACAATATATATTACTTTATTGATCATGAGACTAATTTTTTTTACTGACTATTTTCATTAATTTTAGCAATAGGAAGTTCTGGATTAAATTTGAAATGATACAGTAGAAACTCTGATAGGTGTTAAGAGCATATATGTTCTATATATGTGCAATGTTGGTTTTCTATCTTTTAAAAATAGTCCTTTTAAATGATCTCAAATCATTTGTGAAAAAAGACAATATAGAAGCAATTATAAAAATATTATTTCTCAGAATATACAGTTGATATTGTTTTAAAAACTTGTCAACTGCTAGGAAAAGTGGAAACCATTACTTACTTCAAGACATTCTGTGCCATAGTATTAGTAAAATTTATATTTCTATGAATTCCTACTTAGTATTAGATGCTAGAAGATTTTAGTGTATGTTTTCTCATGTTTACTACTGGATTGCAAACAAAGAAAACATATCCAAATGTTTCAAAGGTCAGAGTTGGTGTACTTTACTAAGCCTCTTATCTCTTTGATGATAAACCATGTTTGAAATCCTCACATGAAGTGGAGAAATAAGCTATTGCCGTTTGATGTACTTTAAACTGCAACAGTGTAAGTTCTTTCTTTTTCCTGTGTTTGATTTCTCTGGTAGTAGTGGCTGACAAAGAGTAAATACTAGAGACTATTTGATACATAATTGAAAGAACAAACAAGTAAATTATTTTTGAGTAATATAGTGAATAACACAAGTCATATATAATATTTTAATAATATAATTATATAATTGATATAACAAAATTTGCAATGAAATAATTTGGATTTATGTCAATATTTATATTATTTGTATTGCATAATGCTATTAAGGTGATAAACTACTTCATAAATGTTTCATAGGTGATTCTATGTAGACTATTTCACTGAGTTTTCATAAACCTATGAAGCAACTAAGAAACCAGGCTCAGGGGTAACATGAGGTAACTAACAAGACGTTGGGGGTGAAGTTGAGGTTTGAATCCCTGCTCAGCTCCAGAGATCATGATCGTATGAAGCTGCTGCTAAATTTGTTTTAGCTTTGATTCAACATTTTGATGGTGAGTTCCAGATTCCACATGTCTATTCAACTAACTCACAGCTATATGTCAACACATTTGGCTACTCGTTCTGCCCTGAAATTTGTTCTTCGCTTGGCCTCCAGGACCCCATCCTCTCCTGCGCCTTTCTACTTCTCTGGTCAGTGCTGTCTTTCTTGCTCCTTCCAGGTCATCTTCTGAGAAGTGGATGCTGGTGCGCCCAACGCTTAATTCTTGGTCTTCTTTATTCCCTGTCAACACTCACTGGCTAGTGGAAATCATCTGCCTTCAGCATCATGGCGCTAAAAAATATTTTTACACCCAGATGTCCAAATTCCTATATTTAGCTTAGACCTCTTTCCTAACTCCTAGATTCACAAATTCAACTGCCTACTTTATATTTAGATATTAGTTAGCTATGAGGCAGTTCAAATGAAACATGTCCAAGATGAACATTGCATTTTTCTTCCTAAACTTGCTCTACACAATTTTTTCCCATCTCAGCTGAAGGAAATGACATCTTCTCAAGTCTTCAGGCCAGAAATTGGTGTGTGTCAACCTCTCTCTTTTTCATCTTCGATATCTACTACATTAGCAAATTTCATTGGCATCACATGTATCCAGACTTGGATCACTGGACGAATTCTGATTGTTTCTATTACTGTCCTAGTTTGAACGTCCTGAGTCTCTATAACTTCTTTTTTGGATGATCACCGTAGCCTCCTAACTGGTCTCTGCTTCTACCATTTTTTCTTGCAATCAGTACAGCAACCATGATGAATTTTTTTGAACATAAATAACATCACATAGTTCCTTATTTAAAAACCATTTAATGGTTCTCTATTTTTTAAGCAAAAAAGTCAGTGTTCAAAATTGTCTTCAAATTTCTAGATGTTTTATAATTGACATATAATCCTTCCTTGATTTTTGGAATCCTCCCTATTCTGTTGCCCTTTTCATGGAAGCATAATAATATTAAACATGTTTAATAAAAACCTTACCCAGTAACATTTTCATTTTAATATGTTTTATCAACCTCCTTCCATATGTATATTTTGATAGTCTACTTTAAAGTATTTTTAATTTTAACATTTTTTTCTTCACCCATAGCCTGCACTTGTTAATTAAGCATCTATTTTGCTTAGTGCTAAAACACTGAATTTCATAAAAAATAAAATTTGGTAACTGGAGATAAATTCATTTAAAAAGTAGGACACAATCTTTTTAATAGACATTTCCTTCAATTTATTGTGTTTATCTTGTTCTAAGCAGCATCTAACAGAATTTCTTTTTTGCATATTGACAGAAAATAAGATGATTGAATTTGTAACTAGTGTTGAATATCCCATACTAGAAATCATGTTTCCAGATCTAAAATAAGCAATGACAAAAACATTTTTCTGAATTTTACTTTCTATTTTTAAGGAAATCATTTGAATTTAATATGTTATATTAATTGTTATTGCTTTATTTTCTCAAAAACAACAGGTACTCTCTTTTAATGAGTTGCTTAATTTTCTCCTGTCTTGATTAACAATTTAGATTGCCTTGGGTTTTCAATCTGTTTTGTGAGTTTAATCCCCCCTTCCCAAGTTCAGTGTTCATTTTCCTAGGTTGATTTGATTCATTTTCAATTAATTAATTTACAATTAATTAATTAATTCCCTCTTGACAGCTGCCTTAGTGGCGTCACAACTCATATTAATGGTGTGGTGCCTGTTCTAATTAAAATCAATATGTAGTTCTTAATGACAAAATCTTATCTAGTAGAAACAGTGAAACTCTAGATAGAATTCATGCTATTTTTAAGGCAAAATCCATAAGACTGAATACTGTTTGATAGTGTAATTGCAATAAAAATATTTATTTTATAATATGATTAAAATTATTTATATGCTAGAACATATCAATAATCAACACACTGTCTAGAAATTAAAGACTTTGCCTTTTCAATCAGATAAGTCAGTCCCCTTTCACACGTTACCCATTTTAGATTCAGGAGAATGTAATGCATTCATTCATATACCATCTATTTTGCTAGACTTTATCATGATATAACTCTGACATTTGTTTCAATTATTGGTAAGCTTGTAGAGTCTGGGATTCATCTTAGCAGACTTTTTAGTTTTATTTGTGAATTTGACACTGACCTGAAATAATACATTAGGAGATGACATTACTCTGTATCCATCCTTCCTGGAGCAGCACTGATACAGTTTTATAGAAGACTGGGATAAGTATTAAATTATAGTCCTCTCCCAATTGCAGAACTGTCAGTTTATTGTAATGTGTTACTGCAGAGAAAGCAGAGAGAGAGAGAGAAAGAGAGAGAGAGAAAGATAAAGAGAGAGAGAGAGTGCTCATCTAGTTGAAATTTAGCATACAATTTTACATACTCAGGGCTTTGTCCAACAAATGATGAGGGATATAGAGTTTAAAAAGAGTTTTAGGGTCACACATATTAAGGTAAAGAGAAGCGATGCCTTCTTGAAACAGGGGAAAGGTCTGAAGTGTATGCTCAACAACCCAACTGCCTACAAAGTGTTCCTGTGTGCTTGTTCTGACTTCCTTGGTCTGCCTTAGGATTTGGCCTTTTTTCTCTATGACTACTTAGTATCATGTGAGAACACCGCCATCTCTAAACAATATTGCAGTGCATTGAAATCCAAGACATTGATAGGATTTATTCAATGCAAATATCTGTGTGGAAAGGTTTATAAAGTCTGAAGAACTTCTACATTTCAAGGAGTTCATGTTTCTCAAAGACTTTTCCTTTCAATGTCCATTTCTCCCACGTGGCCAGTTATAACTGGTTTATTTTGATCTTTTTGAAAAAAATCCTTATTTTTCTTGTTTTTATGTCATTTGAGTTCTTTCATTTGGTTTTATTTGATGTTCTTTTTTTATTATCTATATATCTTGTCATATATTTTGCTCCCAAATGTGGAAGATTATTTAAAAATTAAGATGTTTAGTTTATTCTTTTTAATGAACTATTGAGCAACTTAACCCATTTTGATATAGAATAGTTAAGTTCTATCTTAAAGGAAATAGTGAAAGTTTACTCCAGTACAAAAGCAAAACAAACAGACACTAATTCTGTAATGCATCTGTGAGATGCAATTCAAATTATTTATCCCTTGAGAATCACTGGCTATACAATATAGAGAAAAGCAGCTTTCAAGGGAATAACCTAACACGGGCATTTCTCCTTCTCAATGCCAATATTAATCTTTGTTGAAGCCTACGTGAAGTGTAATGCTCCTAGTAAATCTGGTGACCTGGGTAGTTTGTATACTCAATGACATGTACTAAAATAGCAAATCAACTTTTTAGGTTTAGAAGACTCTTGGGCTTTCTTTCTTTAATCAGACTATTGATTCTCTTGCCCAATTGCTGTTACCACCAAACACAAGCACACGACTGTGGTGTATGCTATTCATGATTAGAACAAGTCAGGAACATTCACTTTTCCCTTGTATATACTGAAGCACTCTGGAATCTTGATATGCTGAGAATTGTCACCAAAATCATTGGTCTGGCACTTTCCTCTGTTATAAAAACAATAGTAAGCCAATGTAAATATTCTTTTATTGTTTCTCTGGGTCCATACATGATAATGTTTTAGATTACAAGGATTTAAAAATAGAAAAAAGGAAACTAAAGAAATTAAGATGTATTATATGCATATACCAACTCTTTATTATGAATTATAAATATATATGTACTAATATGAAAACATGTACCCATAAAAATTAAAAAAGGTAGAAAAAAATAAAGCAAGAAATATAAAATTACATATTGCATTCAGTTGTCAATATTTCCTTTTTCTATTCTTTTTTCCAAAGGCAACCATTATTCTTGGTTTCTTATGTGTTCTTCCATATTCATTACATAGACTTATGTATCCATTTCTATATATCATCTATATTTGTCATTCTTTTAGGAAATCAAACCGTGGCTGATTTTGCATGTTATTAATAAACCAATTTCATACACTGAAAACTATCTTTTGAAGAATTCCAACTAATATATATATATATATATATATATATATACACACATATGTGCCCATCAAAGAGGTATATTATCACTCTTTACTCCAAAGTCTGGCCTACACATAGGTACTTGTTCTAAAGAATATAATATAAAAAGACACATCAGTTACAATTGAATGCATATTCAATTCTATGTGTCTTGAATTATTTACTTTGTTAATCTGTATTTGTCTTTAAAATGTAAAGCAGTACTCTAATGACAGGCTAGTTAAAACAGTGACGACTAGAAAGGCACTTTATATTGGCTGATGAATATTGCCTTTATAATATAGTAACTGTATAGTCAAAGAATGCTGGCAAGCACTTCTTAAGTCAGGTGATCAAGGAATCATAATAAGTCATGCTGTTATTAAATGCTTAGGTCATATTGACAGCATATAATCAGTCAAAGTTACAAAAAATTAACAATACACTTATTTGTGAAAGTCTGAATGACTGTAAGCTTAGTAATAGAAATAATTACATATGCTTAGACAATAATTTTACAAGTCAATAATACAAAAAGTTTACGATAACTTACAAATTTTGCATGTGTAGCAGTTGTATTAACCCCACCTAAAAGTCATCCAGTGTGAGGGTGAGGAGGATTTTCCAATACAGCTTCTCAGGTTAATTGGACAGGAACAAAAGTACCAGAAAAACAGCTGCAGAAATGGAAGAATAGAAGGAAATGGTTTCTCAGTGAAGAAAAAGAATTAGGATTTAGGAAGTTCAGCAAGAAGTAATTTGGAAATTCACTAAGTGAGTAGAAGTATGTATAGAAAGGTCAGTCATTGATCGCGGTGTTCCAGCAGTACCTGTTCTGCTTTCTGTGTCAGTGGTGCTCCTTTCCCCCTTTCCATTAGCTCTCTTAGCTTCTGTACAATTCGGTTCTAGTATTACTTTCTATGGGAATCTCACCTAACGTTCCACGTTGAATTAGGTGTCCTTTAATGTGTCCCTCCCACCCATTCCCCAACACCAGAATATTGCATTTGCTGTATTAGCAGGACACATCTGTTGACTGGACATATGTCTGTTTCCTTCAGTAGTTAGTAAATTCCTTCCTGGTATGGACGCTGCCTTGTGTTTATTAGTTTGTATGTCTGAATTTCTGTGTTCCATGATTATTTCATTGTGCAGTCACAGGAAACATGCTTTTGTACTTGCAGAATAGCAAGACTAGAAAAATGAGGAAGGGCACCCATCTTGAAGCCACTCAGGTATCAACAGAAAAGTACCTAGACTCTAATATTTTGTGACTCAGTGCAAATACCACAAGGCATGAGGCAATCCTTCATTAATACTTTGCATTATTCAGAGCCTAACACTGAGCTACACACACAATCTGCAAACACACAGACAAAAGAAGATCTTAGGGAATTGAAGGAAACTAGTGACACAAAGATGACAAATTCCAAAGAAATAAGACTTCAAAGGAAAGGATAAAGCAATTGGTGCTTTGTAGGGGCCTAGAAGAGAAGGCAATTTATTAAAAATCTTCAAGGCTAGACAGAACGTTTCTATTTGCACTGAAAAGAGAAGAAAAAATGAACACAAAATGACTGTAAGGAAAAATTACCTATCAGTTACAATTGTTTATCTGGAGGATACATTTAAAGAGGTGGTCATACAACTAACTTCAGAATAGATTTTTATCTATTGAGTGAGTTCATGCTGAAGCCTACATGATGTTGAGGCAGAGCTAACTGATTGGTGTAAAATGTTTTGTCCAGCCTTAAAATTCAATGATTCCACTGACACGAATGTATTTCCCCTAATAACATTCATCCTGGAGATGTGTGGTTCTCAAAGAAAACTTTAAGATAAAACATTACCATCTGGATCTTCCCAAATGATCTCCTCTGAGTTGTTCTGCACGCTTGAGCCTCTGATGGTCATGAATCACTGCTAATCTCCTAGAAACATATTTCTCTAGATAAGATCAGTTTCTCTCAGAATACAGAGAGGAGAGGACTGCATTTCTTTTTTGCTTCTTCTGAGAATCCATGTAGACACTTACTTGAGACAGAAGTTAAGGTTACTTGGGGTTGGTATCTGGTTCATAAACAGGTAGTTCTTCGCATATAAACTCAACCAATACCAAAAAGCATCTGGCTTGCTCCTGGTGGTAATTGCAGTTTCAGACAAAGGCACCTCTTATAATTTTTCCTTTATTCACATTTTCCAATTACCACCAAACTGAATAAAATCTATCTGCTTTGTTAGCCTGTTAATTTACTCTGATGATAGCTTATAGCAATCTCTATGATACATGATAATATTAATACTCTGAGAATATTTACTTCAGGTATTATTTAACTAGTTATAAAAGTATTTGGAGTGTTATCACAGCCAAATACCTCCCGTTTTGCCATTTCAACTCTGTTCTGAGCAACTGTGAAAGGCAAGCTTCTTTTTTTCCCAATTATGTTTGTATTTAGATCTCTGGGAGAAAAAGTCAATCCTGGCAACCTTAAAACTAAAGGCAAGATGAACACAGTCAAGTTTCCTTTGGACCTTGTACTGCTGATATGCAAGTAGCAAATTTTTACTTAAAAAAGTAAACGCTCACACCTCATCTCTTCCCCCTTTCATAAGGGGAAAAAAGCCTGAGGCAACATAATCAACTATTCTAGGAAAAATTTAAAATATGTATGCAGCCATAGGGAATTCCAGTGTTTGAGCAGAAGTACACAGTTCCAACAGCAAGCTGTTGTTAGGATGACAGTGCTCTGACCACTTAGGCTGAAAGTGAAAGAGGCATTAATTAAGTAATAACGATCAAGGTATGGGGCATTTCCTGGGGATTAATGACCAGCTGGGGGAGTTGATAGCCTACAGTGCAGCCAAGGGCCATTAACCCCAGCTGGTCATCAATTCCTGGCCCTGTGTTATAGTCATTATTGCTATCATAAGCCAAAAATGAAAAGCAAATGGGTCTATGGATTACTTTTATGGATGATGCAGTTTCAATTGGTATCTACAGGGCGTTCCTCCAGGATGAATGCTCTGCCCGTGAGCCAATCAGGTGCTTCAGCGTTCCACTCTCCTGAGGATGCCGGCTGGGAGTGACTGAGGTAGGCAGCCAAGGCTGAAAATTTTTAGGTCTCTGTTGACACTTGAGAGCTATTGAAACCATAAAGTTCACACAGAGGGAGGGTGGGGGAAAGGAAGGAAAATGTGCGGTGGGGTTAGGTGGGTGTGCTTTCTTGTTGGTGCCCTAGTTTAGTGCCTTTATGTGAAGTGAAGAAAAATCACTGGACAGTCATGAGACTCTAGAAGACAGAAAATGCCAATTTGCAGGAGAAAAAGACAGAGACGAAAGGACAGTATACTCTATTGGAATTGAAATAAACATTAAAAATAAGAAATACAGAGGGACTGTCAGACTATAGTGATAGTGTTGGACAGAGAAATTAATTATATTTGGTTTAAGAAGCTGCTTCTGTATCCATGGTCTATTTTTAAAAAAAGCACACTTGAAAATATCTCAAACTGACTTTCCAATTACTATGTCTGACAGTAAAATGTGTTGAAACAAAATTCATTTTAAATGGGTAAACACATTCAATATTGACTGACGCTACTTTCAAAATTCATAAATTTAGTCCCTGTCCAAGTCATAATGAAGATGATTCAAAGGAGAGTTGACCTCTGCCAAAGGACAGCAGTATTAACGGATGCTCCCCATCAAATTAATTATTTCAAATGGAGGTTTCAGGAGGACAGTACCTCTACACGCATGTTGGAAGATGTGGGCAGCAAAGAGAAAGTGAACTGAAAATGACTTGGTACCAGAGTTTCAGTATTAATGGTAACACCCAAGTCCATCTTTTCCATAGTGATACAGAGATGTTTTCTCATAGGGATGTGAAGGAAATAAAGAAAATGGGTTTCAAGACAGTTCCTTTATACTGTGAACAAACACTTAAAACTATAATGTACTAGTGAAGAGGAGCTGCTTACAAAACAAATGTAGGTGAAATGCATGGTATTTTCATCTAGATACACATCCTGTCCTCTTGTCACTGCATCAGAAGCTAGGTTCAAGGAAGACTGACAAAAATCAGTGACCAAATAATAAAAGAAATTTAGTGACTCAGTTGTAAATAATAAAAGCATCTTTTATTAAATATATACAACTGGCATCACTTTTCTTTTCAGGCTGGGTTTCCTTCCTTCCTTCCTTCCTTCCTTCCTTCCTTCCTTCCTTCCTTCCTTTTTCTCATTCTTTCTTGTCTGTGGTAGAAAAACGTTTAAAGGGAAAGAGGAGATCAATTTTCTTAACCTGGACCTTTTTTTAAAGACAGTATGCAGTATAATATGGATCCAGTTATATTTCTGTGATTCGCTACTAAGAGAGAAAAATCGGCCAATGGGTGGTAGTTCTTGAATGTTTGAAACTCTCTTCAATTCATCTAGTTTTCTTTTTTCTGTATTCCTGAATTAAGATGGATAAAAGAAATTCACCAAGTAATCTGTTTGCATTATCTGTCCACCTACTAACCACCTACTATCCAGTAATATGATATGAGAAAAATAAATCATGTTGAATTAATTATTTTTAACTTTTTCAACTTTCATCTTTTCTGAAACCTTTTCTGCCTTCAGGGTTTCAGATATATATTCAGATGGATGATTTCCAAATCTCCACTTTAAACTCTCCTCTCTTACTCAGATTTCAACCTTGAGTTTACAATAAGCCTTGAGATCTTTATATTTTGTGGTCCTGCCAACTCCTGATATTCAGCAACTTCCAAACCAAAACCGGCACATTTGCACTAACCTTATTCTTCTGTTTAAAATAACACTTTCCACTTCCAGAATAGAATTATCCCACTCATTCATGCAAAAGACCTTGAAGTCATCTTTGATTCTGGCTTTTCCTCATCCTCCATAGCTGGATAGTCACCAAATCCTTAGATTCTTCAATGCAGATCATAGAGCGCCTTTCCTTAGATTCCCTCTGTCTGCTCTTTCCTATTTGCATTGTCACGGGATGGATGGGCAGACATAAACACCAGGGAGTTTTCTCCTGGATAGGCTGTCTTCTTCAATATTTTAAACAGTAATGCTCTTTAAATATATAAGATACTATCAAATGGGAAGATAGTAGAAGTCTGAAAAAGTGAAGTTTGCATGCTTTTCCATCACTGTGACCAAATGTCTGATTCTCTCAGCAGAAAGGTTAACAGCTTGCTTTCAGTTCATGGTCAGTCATTTGGCTCCAGGTCGTGGTAGATATGTTAGACAAAATCTTTCTAACCCTTTAAACCGTCAAGAAGCACAGAGAGAAGGGAAAAAAACAGGGGCAAGATACACCTTCTGGATTGTGCCTCCTGTACTCCACCTTCAGTCAGGGCCGAGCCCCTACCAGCACAGTGAGCTACTGAACTTAGCTGTGGACGGCCGCTCTGATGACTACGGTGCCACATGATCCACCTCATTTTAACTGCATGAGATGGGTGGGGGAGGTGCTCTAGATATAAAGTGTAATGTGTGATTAAATAAGAGCCGCAAAACACAACCTCATCATTCTCTAGCTTTCCAAACTCTCAGCGGTTCTCTGTTGCCTCCAGCCTTGGCGTCCGTGCCTCAGCCTGCGCAGCATTTATCTCTCCCCATTTTGCTCCAGGAACCCTAACTCTAGGCTGTCCAACAATCTCTTCACTCTTTTTACACATTAATACTTTTTTCATGGGGTTCTGTAGAAATAACTTTCTAAGGAAAAGACTTCAGTCTAGTTTGGAAGCTCTCTCCGGCTTCCCTCAATGCCCTCAGTTCTGAAGCTGCTTTTACTTTTGTTTTTAGGGCATTTTCCTTTAAGCGTCATGTTTCCATTACAGTGGTTACTATTTTATGTTTTGTTAAATTTATTTCTCAGTGTTTGTGAGCTATTTGATGCCAGGATTACTTAATCCCTAAATTGTTAGAGATTCTTAATAAATTTTTCCCAAGGAAGAGGAAGCAGCCAGTGGGTATAGAGGTTTCATCAGTCCTGCATTATTAATTAAGCTAAGGGACTAGACCTAACTAGGTGGACATGAGAAACATCCTCAGCTGTACCATTCAAGTGCAGGGTGGGATGTAAGACCTACCAATGACATGAATAAAGGTGATCTGGTGGTTTGGGTTGTAAGTAGCCTCAGTGTAAATAGGGCCTGTGCAATGAGGAAGGAGATAATTCTGTGTTCTTCTGCAGTAGTGTGAAAATGCGTGGATCCTACCAAATTGCTGGAGCATGTTTTAGAAGAAATTCAGCCAGAATGGAATATTGCATATTTTCAAAGATGAGCTACAAGGACATTGAAGAACAATCCTAAGAGGACATTCATAAGACACAAGGACAGTGATTTCTGATAGTCCCCTTTTCCTTCTTTTTTAATTTGATTTGGCTGTGGGTTACTCATGGAGAGTTAAAGAGGTGATATACATTTAGATATGGAACTCATTTGTTGCCACAGATTCTGCTATATTTTCTTACTTGTGTACATTCACATTTTTATCTGCTTGGTCCTGAAGACCTTTGAGTTGGTAACTTCTGAATTGAAACATGGCTTTTAATCTTGAAATGTTAGGCTTCTTTTCCCCAACATACATTCCCTAGTCTCTCTGCAAAGTATCACCCTTGGCCAGCTGTAATTTTCCTTACTTATGTCGCCTTTCTGTAACTTTACATCTTTTCCAGTACTGAGATTGAGCTGCATCCCCAGCCTTCTCACTGAACAATATTCCCAGCGCCTTTTAAGTTTCGAGACATGTTTTCACTAAGTCACTGAGTTGTCATGCTGTGCTTAAACTTCGGATCCTTGTGCATCAGCCTATCAGAGGCCTAGAGTCAGGTGTGCACTATCACCATGCCTGGATCCCTACTTCTATACTTATAAAATGATATCCTAATGTCATATTCACTTCTTTGGAGTCCCAAACTATTTGGAGATTATTATCAAGGGAGCCATTTTAATAAACAACATTTCTTCTTCCCCAATCTGGAGCTAAACAACTTTAGAAATAAAACCAGAACGAACGAGGGGAAAACATATCGAAGGACCAAGCTTAGAACAGAATAAGTTGGGCTTTGTCAGTAAAGTTTCACAGGACCTACTTTTCTGCTCAATGTTAGGCAGTATGACTAAGGCTATGGTGGGACAGAGGAGAACTTGGGCTTTCTTCAGTTGGGGGGGTCACAGGAGATGACAGAGAAGGATTATACATGTTGGATTATTCCTTCCAAATCCCATTCTACCTGTCAAGAGGAGGGGAACCTCGGGCTTACTCCTTTTGAATTTCTTTCACAGGAAAAGCATACTGAAAAAGAGATAAAGGCATCTCCTGTCGACATAGGAGTTTTTATTTTCTAATGATTTTATATGTGTAGGTCTAATAACTGCTCAAAATAAAATGATGGCTGACAGCAGGCACTTATATTGTGTTTGCTCTTTGTAAAATCCAAAGTGCTCAGCATTGAGAAAAATAAATATGAAATGTAAAAAAGACCAAATGAGCTACAACCAAACTTGAGTTAGGTTGTAGCTCTGTGACTGAGATTTTCATGGCTCTGGGTCTCAGTTTCTCACATATGAAGTGGGAGATGAGAAGAAATTTTCAAGAAGAAGCATTGGTCTAAAACATAGAATGTGATCAATATTGATTTCCTGAATAGATTATAGGAATCTATTCAGATGTTAAAATATAGTTTATTGCTGATCTTGCAGAACTGAATTAGTGTAATTGAATTATATTAAGGAAAAAGATTGAACATCTACATAAGCATCTGATAATGACATAAATGTCTTTTCTGCACAGATAGTTCCCATTTGCAAGTGCCCAGAGCTGCCTCCATCGTTTCCTCTTCCTGGATAGGGTCATATACGCCATAATTATTCTTTTCTATCCTATTTTACCCTTAAAATATTAATGCCCATATCTTCACAAGCTATGTAAGAGAAGACGGGTCTGGTATCCCAATTAACAGAATGATTAGAATTCCACATTATGTATTCATTCCTGCATGACAGAGGTTTAGGAAAGTGGTACAAGCTGGGTGGGGAGATAGTTTTGGACAGAAAGTGTTTTCCCACTGTCTCATAGAATATCACAGAGGCCTCTCTTCAGTCTTTGCACACCCACAAAGCCAATTCAGCCTGTGTTTGAGAGGTTGGGCATGTGTCACACACCATCAATGTGGCTGATACAGAGGTCTGAGGTTAGCTCTTCCATATCCAGCTGGATTATTCTGTAAAATATCTAGAAGTATATAAATCTGTTTGGATTCCCAAGAGATGAACTAGATAACTTAGTAGGTATTTTTGTCTGTCTTTATTGTCTGAGAGATTTTATACAAAAGAAAGAAAGAAAGAAAGAAAGAAAGAAAGAAAGAAAGAAAGAAAGAAAGAAAGAAAGATTTTGAGTTTCACATGTTGGAACAATTATCCAAGAATATTTCATCCCTGAGAAAAATATAACCCTTGATTTTCTGCCAAAGCCAGTGAGATCTGGGGCAGCTTGCCTTCTGCACACAGACCTTGCACATTAACACGTTAAGGACTCTAGCAGAGAGCACGCTTCACTGTCTCCTGCAGCTCACTTGTGAATGAGGGGTAACTATGAGGACCTCAAAGGTGCCGCAGGGCACATGAAGAAAATATTATAATAGAATATGTGTTAAATAGGACCATCTTTTTTAAAAAATTGCTAGTCACATGCTATAAACCCCTTAAAAAAAGATTTTGACACAGACCACTAGTTGATCATCCACTCATTTTCTCTACTTCCTGGACACGAAACATAAATTCTGTGTTCCAGCTTCTTCTGCAGTCAGACGAGGCCGTGAAACTGACTTCTAGCCAATAGCACATACTCAGAAATGCTATGTTTCTCTTCTGGACTTCATCCGTAGAAGCTCTCCCAAATTTGACCCTTCTTGTTTTCTTTCCCTTTCAGTTGGCTGGAACGAATCAGTGCCCAAGGTGACAAAGCTACGTGCTGAAGATAGCAGAGCCCCTCATTCGTCTCCCCAAGATCTACCTACTTAGAAACTTACACATTTGCCTGCTGTGAGAGAAAGAATTAAACTTTTTCTGTGTTAAGCCACTGAAATTGGGAGATTTATCTGTTACAGTGGTTAGCTTTGCCTTAACTGAAACAAGTAGAATTACACTCATTTCTTAAAGTTATTATTTACATTGAATAGTTGATAGTTGAATAAAATGATTTTATTAAAATCAAACAAGGTAATTTCCTCTTAGACATGACTTTAACAAAAATATCTACTAAGTTATCTAGTTCATCTCTTGGGAATCCAAACAGATTTATATACTTCTAGATATTTTACAGAAATTACCCTGTTTGATTTTAAGGTTTTCCTATTTTTCACACCTGGCATTTATATACCACCATCTTTTAATTTGACCTATTTTCATCAAATTAATACCAATACTCATTTGCCTTCTCTTATTCCTCTTCCACAAATTCTTCTCACTTGTCTCATTTGACACATTCTCTCATTTAACTGGTATTTACAGTGTGCCTTTTGTGTATCTGTCAGGTTTTCACTGGGCACTGGCTTGACAGTAGTAAACAAAACAAACTTCACTCTGTTCTCTTCCTGTGGGAGATTGACAATAAGCAATGAAATGAATATATAGATCTGTAGTAAATAAATTATAATGAGTACTATGAAGGGAGTGCATGGGCCCAAGGGAAAGACCATAATGAAAGAGGGGTCCAGAGGACTTTGCTTATGAGATTATCTCCAAAGTTTGTGAGTAGGTGACACTTCAGTTGTGAGTCAAGAACAGGAAAACAGGAAAATTAAGCCATAGAAGGGGTAGAAGAAAAGCATTCTGATTTTTGCAACATGATTGAAGCAAGAGACTATTTTGCAAGTTCAAAGAATTGAATGGAGACCCTTGAGACAGCAGCTCTGTGGATGATGGAGAAAATTGAAGACAAAGTGAAATTAAAGGGTTGATACATAATTCAAGTGTCATGGGACACAGTTTAACTTTTAATAGAAATATAATGTGTAATCACTGCAATATTATAAGTGGGAAAGTAAAGTCATTCCATTAATGTTTTAGAAATACTCTAGCTTTGTCTGGAAAAGAGGTGCTAGAAAACCTACAGTTGGAAGTGTGAAAAATCAAAGAGGGAACTTTCATAACTGTCCAGGTAAAACATGATGATAGCTTGGACTGGAGAGAAGGGAGTTGAGGGGAGTAGAGACTATGAGATGCGAGTGTAGTTGTGACACAGTTTCAAATGTCTGTGTAATGCTGAAGTTGAGATGTTGAAGTGGCAGTTAGATACATCAGCCTGATCACCGATTTTCATATAAATTTGAGAGCTATGTTTTCCTGTAGAATTTTAGGCATGGAGCACAGTAAAATATCTAAGGTGCATATTTAGGCTCACAGTGTGTTTTTGGATCAATAAATTCATATGAAGAAAAACTGAATACTGTACTGACATTTAGACTGACATGACTGAAAATAGACAGTCTACTAATCAGTCCATGGCATGGAAAATATATTTCAAGGTGGTTCTCTGAAGAGTTGAGGGGATTGTCTTCTTTCCCTTTTCAATCATCATTACAACTAAAGATACAAAAGTTTTATTTAAGTGATTGATCATGAGTTTCATGAACTTTTACACCAGTGGATTTCCTGGTTTCCCTTCTTGCATACCAGAAACATGAATCTTTTAGTCATCATATAGTTGAAGTAATTCTGAAAGTTGAGTTTTTCAGGCTCTAAGTTTTGCACAAATCTGTACGCACTGAGGGTTGTTCTGCAACAATCATTTCTGATTCTCCTTGATATTTCAGTAGCTCAGTGAGTGACTTTTAAGTTTTGTATCTGTATTGAAAGTGAGAAGTACCTATGTAAAGATACAAAAATCATAAGTATACAGCTCACAGAACTCCTGCTGAATGAACTTACCTGTGTAATCAATATGCAGACCAAATCACTAAATTTTCATATTAAATTCAAATTCTGTTATCAATATATGGCTTCTTATGCTTTTTCTTTTTTTCAACAGAAACTTACTGAGTATTACTATTTGCCAGACCTTATTCTAAGCACTGCAATACATCAGATTTCAAGCAGGAAAAGAATGTTATACTTATGACACTCCATACTAATTATAATCAAATCCCTACCTTTTATTCCTAGTCTTTCCCAGGCTAATTATTCACATGTCTTTTTTAGAGATCCAATGACAGGATTTCCTGCCTCTGAAAGCCTAGGCCTATTTGAGTATTTTAAAACCACCTACAAAAAAAACTCCAAGACCTATGTGTGCTCCAGGCATCCAGCAGGTCTTCCTATGTGTCTTGAATGAGTGAACTTTGGGGATCTTTGTCTATTCCCTAGCACTTTAATCACATCCTGTTCTGCATCTGGACTCAAGGGTCGCCCTCTGGTAATAGTGCTCCAAGCACCTTTCCTGGGACTAGTTTGATTTTAGCGTTAGGGTTGTTTCCATGTCTTTGAACCGTTGTGTGATGGCTTCTGCCTTGCGCTGAGTGGCTCGCCCAGAATGTTTCCAGTCTGGTCCACCCTGCCATCTCATCCTGATACTTGTAGGACTTTCCTCTTCAGCAAGGTGCCAGGCCCACTAGATCACTAGATCTACAGTCTTAGCCATGTAAGTGTCCTGCTTCTGCTGACCCAAGAAAGGCACCTCAGCGTCTAATAATGCTAAGCAAATGGCCCAGGGTGGCTTTTGACTTCCTCTCTGCTCTTTTTACTAAGGGCAGCCGTAATGAGAAGGGGTGAGGGTGAGGTATGGAAGAAAACAGGTGAGGACTGGCTTCTGCTTGCTGGACAGGGTGGTAGCTTGAGCTAAGTTTTATAGTTCAGCTGAGTCTGCCCCACACCCATGACAGATGAGTGGCTCCCGGGTGAGGATCCTTGCTGGGTGATGCTGGGTCTCAGTGTGGTTTCAGGTGTTAGGTCTACAGATGGATGGCGGCTACCTCAGACTTACCATGAGAAGTGCTGAGGTAATGGCACCATGGAAGGAGTGGTCCTGGCCCAAATGTGAACCAAACCTGCTCTCCTTCCTCACGCGTGTAAAGAGCCTTGTTGCACACTTGGAGACAGTGTTCACACAGGCGATTCTTCTCCTATTAGGGGAGCAGATTGACTCCATTTTGATCCTCCTGCCCTAGTCTGCTTGGCAAGCACAGTGTGATGTCCATATGCTCTATTGTTCCCGTCAGCAGGGCGCTAACGGTTCTTTTGCTGCTGCTCTCACTTCTGTGGGGGATGTTTTTTTAGCCCCCTTTTCAATGTTGCCAACACATACATATATATTTTTAAAACATAGCACTTATTCTGGAGCTGCAGAAGGTGTGAGAGCTGTGTCCTCTAGCCATGGTACTGCATTTTCATTCAGACTCTGCTTCCTGCCTTTAAATGCAGTGTAGATTAGTTTTCCAAAGAGGTACAGATCACCAGTAAGTGGCAGTAGCCTGGCTTAAAGACAGGCTGCACTTACACTTCAGAGGCGACTGCCTGGAACTGGGAAAGGGTTGCAGCCAAATGGAATTTATTAGCAGAATCTATAGAATGTGTTTGAAGAGCTACAGTGGTGTGAGCCGGCAGGCACACAGGTTGGCCCACCATCACACAAAGTCAAGCAGGCCAACTGCTCAGGGGATTCAGACTGGCATGCCTTGTCAGAATTTCTTTATTTCTTCCTGCAGAGAAACACAAATGGAACAAATTTTCAGTCCCAGGGACTTATGTTACACTTCTTGGGCATTTTTTCCCTCTTCCTTTCGAGCTTCCTTCCATGTTCTTCATCTCTATTCTCCAGCTTTTCTTCCCCAAATGGTGTTAAGGAAGCAATTGCTTCTTTAGTGGTTCCAGCTGATTCCCTCCCTGCCCGTAGCTGGATTTCCTGTAGTGCTGGATTTTTAGCTGGGAAGAATTTTCTCAGTTCTTCAAGAAGGAATTTAAAACTCGGTATTCAATGAGTGGGTTGTGTAATTTGGCTTCTTTACAAAAACTAATCAATGCAAAGTGTGTGCTATGCTGCACCTGATCCTGAGAAACCCTCACAGGATGGGGAGGGATCATTTATTCTTTTTAGGGTAGGAACATTTGAAATCCACTTCAAAATGTTGATTTAATTCTTTCACATGATATATCTTTGTGGACTGCTTGGTTTGATAGGGATCACCCACATACCCTTGGTGTTATGGTTTACATCTAGTCGTCCTCCCAAAACCTTATGTGGTCATGGGTGGGGAGTTTTGGCTGGATTAGGGTGTGTAATGTGGATCACGGGTATGATGCTAGGTTTAAAGGTGTGAAGCTGGGATTAAGGTTGCCCCCCCCCCCCCCGTTGTGGATGGCACCGATCAATAGGTTTACAGCCTGGACAGAATGTGAAGGGAGAGCAGGAAGGCCGCTTCCATGCTGCCCGCTGCCTGCTCTTTCTCCTGTGATGCCCTCTGCGACGCTGCCCTGCTTTGGAGTCAGCCGACTGTGCACTGAAAACTTTTACCATCAGTGAACCAAAATAAACCTTTCCCCCTTTAGCTTTGGGTGTTGGGTATTTTGTCTCAGCAACAAGAAAAGTAACTAAGAGCCTGGAGATGGCAAAGTAGTGGTAAAGGGCTGGCCTTCACTGTTATCCAAGTATGCACACAGATGTTAGCTCCTCTCACGGCCTGTTTGACCTTGGAAGAACCAGCTCAGTTCCCCGCCCAGGAATGGTCATTATAGTGATGGGTTTTCATAGGGGTTGACAGTCATGGTTTTCATCATCTTAATATCTGTCCTGAAGAAAAGCTGGCAATTTTGATAATTTCAAAACAGACTTAGAGGTTCTCAGACAATAGTTAACTTCATGCTACTGTATCTCACCATAGATCATATTTAGGACATTTAGAAGTCTGAATTCCTATATGAGGACCCTGAGCCAGGGTGGTAGGAGGGGCATGTGCCACTCTGTGTGTAGTTAGCAGAGGTAGCAGGATTTCCTCTCCAGTTGCCACTTCCCCAATTAAAGAATTAAAAGAGTGAATGTTTGTAAGCTACCTAGGAGACAGTTTGAACTATGTGATATTTAATTTACTAAATTGACTTATTATTTCAACTTCCACTCATGTTCAATCTTATCAAAACTCCCAAATCTTCTGATTTCTACAACATGGAGACTGTAATTATCCATACTTGTTCTGAGACTATTACTGTTGTCAATAGAACATCTACTTTAATGTGTTGGAACTTTTTCCCCTTTTCATAATTTGGGTGACTTTTATCTGAGTGTAAAGAAGCTCATAATAGTAAAAGACAAACTCAGTGATGCCCGGTCTTTTTCCCACCAGACTGATATTTGCTGCATGAATATTCAGGGAACTCAGAAGAGTTCATTAAAAACAAAGTTGAACTCTACCTGTTTATAGATTACTTCTCCTTGTAATTACACTATGTTTCAGCAACTAATGGAAATGAAACTTCTTAACAAAAACAACTGCCTTCCCATAACATGAATTAAAGGAGAAATTAGGGTCAACTCTGTTCCAAATAACTGTCTCAAGAGAAAAAAATCTCTTCAATAATCAAAAGCATCCAAAGCTACTTCCCCCTATTAAGCCAGGTACATAGACGTTCCTAACACTTGTACCCGATCTCTGTCTGCTCTAATGGATATTTGGAACCTTTATTGATTTGGGTAAATTTGCTTCTTCTAAGGTCAATAATGATAAATGAGTCATGTTCTGCATGAAGTGACCTGGTACTTTGAATTAAATGATTGTAATTATCTGTAGTTAT
The DNA here is from genome assembly GCA_004027455.1 of Hydrochoerus hydrochaeris. Classification (NCBI taxonomy): domain Eukaryota; kingdom Metazoa; phylum Chordata; class Mammalia; order Rodentia; family Hydrochaeridae; genus Hydrochoerus; species Hydrochoerus hydrochaeris. The sequence goes on from PVLA01000482.1 coordinate 149,570, forward strand.
TGTGTAACTGCTACTGTTACTGCTGTTGACAGAACATCCATGTAATTGTGATGTGAATTTTTTCTCTGCTGTTTAATAATTTGGGGGAATTTTATCTGCATGTGGAGAAGCTAATGGCAGTGGTTTGAAGGGCAGACACAGCACGTCAGGCGCCATCCCCCATATTTGTGTCCCCATGTGCCGTAGTCCCACTGCTGTCACTCTGGCTTAGTGTTCATCGCTCCAACCTGGGTCCTGGCCGCTCGAAAGAAGGAGCATAGCCTCGAGCTGGCTTCTAGGACTTTTCAGTGGAACTAAATCAAGCTCTGAACCCAGAGATGAAAGCTGATCACCCACAGAGTTTCCTAGGCTACCCTAATAGAGTGTCTATTTGGAAGTGATTGTCCACCTGTGGTGTTAAACAATCACTGGTGATGAGAAAACCTTGTCTGCCCACAGCCCTTGCTGCGCTTCCATCTGCAGCAGGACTTGCAAGACAGTCATCTATACACAAGGCTCTGCACAGTCTCCACGACGACGCTGGACTCCCAGGTTTACAACAGGTACAAGTCAGACTTCCACTGTCAGCTGGCCTCCAGCACAGACAGGTTTACTGGACAGAGCTTTAGATTTCAGGTTAGGTCAGTGCAGAGGCAATTTAGTCTGGTATTTAAAGGAAGGAAGAGCTGCTTTGCTCCTGTTAGCTCAATGTTTTTCCTCCCAAGGACCTAGCGATTTGTATTCTTGACATACATAATACACATTTTATGTTTTTAAAATGTTTTAAGGAAAAGACTAAGTTGGGCAAAGTATTTCAAGTCTGGGTCTCATATTGCATCTCAGCAAAATGACGAAACAGAAAGAAATGGCTTTTAAAGGCCTCTAGTTGCTATAACATAGAATTTGGGGACAAAAGGACTTTCAAAGAAAGGTCAGAGGTTTACTTTTGAATGCAAGTGCTTATAAAGAATGTCTTCACTACAGCCCCTCCAGACAGGCGTTCCGGTGAGAGTCATCGTTGGTCTGTTGCTTCAACACTCAGAAAAGAGACAGAGTTATAGTGAAACCCCCCAAAGATGGGGAAGGGATGTTGTAGGGAACAAATAGAAGAGAGCTTGCTGTTCAAGGCTCCAGATATAACATCAGACGTGGAACAAGAAATGACTTTATAATAGCAAATTAAGGCAGATTATTAAAGAGGAGAGGGAAGACACAGTTCATGCTGCCGAGAAATAGAAGACCATAGATGACAACAGCTTGACTTTAAGTGCTAAAGGAAGACAAGAAGGAAGGAGAAGCAGCTCACGGGAGAGAAAGGTTTTGGAATGAGACGAGTTGCATTATGGGGCAGAATGTAGACCTGGAACAGCACTCACAACTGGATGGGTTCTCTCCTGCTCTGCAGACTTTGGGGCCTGCTTGGCTTTGGAAAAGCAGCTGTGGGTGAGGGGAGGACATTTGGAGGTGGGTGCCTCCCTGCCTTGAGACCCCTTCACAATGAAGGAAGGGAGTGGAGCCGTGGGATCCCGTTTGGCACCCAAACTTTTCATTCCCTGCCACATTCACTTTCCCTCCTTTCACCTTTGCTAAGTGCTGAAACAGCCTCCCGGCTGGGATCCATTGCCTTTGCTTTTACTCTGAAGAGTGGGTCTTAAGATATGTTCATTTGTTTCTCATTTCCTACATTCGTCTGAGACCTTCTCAATGGGGGATTTTTATCTCCCTCAGACCAGAGGAGGGGTCTCCTCCTCATGACTTCCAGCCTATATGTGTTAACAAAAAAGAAAACTATAAGCAAAGTTAGCTCCTGTGCCTCTGGCTCCCTTAGACACATCAAGAATTGGGGCCACCTCTGTGGAAGGAGAGAGCAGCTGTCTTCAAGGTTAGTGGGGCTGTGAAGGCAGCCAAGAAAGAAAAGGCCACTGGGAAGTGACTCACTGGGACAGGGCCACTACTCCCTTTGCAATGTGTGATCGAGTTACTGTTGGATCTCCTGACACCGCCATGAAGCCAGCAAACGCTCAGGAACTGGTGGCAGGTGTTAGCACGGGCAGCCATCTCATTTCAGCACAAATTCCCCAGCTTCCAAAGAAGATAGTAATGGAAGGAAAGGGAAGGTGACAGTGTTTGTGTATAAAGTCTGGAATCAGAGGTTTCGGGTGCAGGGCAAAACCTTTAACACAGTTAACTCCTGTCTGAACCAGGAAACCATCAAGAAGAGACTGAGTTTTTACATTTTGTGAATAAACCAAGTGGAGGGTCTGGGATCAAATAGTGAACCTGGTAAGAGAGAGAAGGCCTAGCACTGCCGAACTGTTCCCTTTCTTCCTACACGTGAACTGTAGCAACTATGGCCCCCTCCCCACTTCCATCTGCCAGATGACAACCCAGGGACAGCTGTGCACGTGATTTGTCTATGAACAGGGTGTCATATGGCGCTAGATGCTGTCACTTCAGATGAACTAAAAGGGAATCCTTTGGAGGTGACAACCAACACAAGGCAATAGGATTACTGCCTTGTTGGTCATTGCTTTAATTTTTCTTCCTAGAAACTCATGGGAATATCTTAGGCCTCTTTTCCTTCTTTTATTTCTTTACTTGACCCATGTCTCTCATCCTAACATAAACATTTCTGAGAGAGAGTCCAGTAAGTACTGCAATCCACATGGACACAAATGGAGAATATCTCTTACATTGAACAGTTGTAAATTATGAATGAGAAAAGTACATGTTACAAAGTAAACCTCAAGGAAAATGAAGTCAGTTGTCTGGTATCAACCACAACGAACAGACACACACATCCCGAGACACAGAGAATTGAGCCCGTTTGGACTTCTCTGCTCGGTAGCAGTCTTATCATGAAACAATGTGTAATAATCTGAATTTCTTCTTGGGAATAGGTGGCTATGCAGGTCAAGAATAGGGGTTGAGAGAGGGCAGAGCTGGGACAGAGGTTGAGCTACACATACCACCAAGGCTTTAAATGAAGCAAGAAGTTTTTGGAAAGATGTTTGACAGGTAGTTCAGAGCTCATACCATCAAAAGACAGCTGCCCTATTGCTGCTACAGAAGATGAAAAACACATAAACAAAATTCTTTAGCAAAATGGAGACAGAGTTGTAAATAGCAGGAACCCTGAAACATCCCATGGGAATATGGAACTTGTTTGTATATCTCTCTGTGGCTGCTTGTAAACTTTCATTAAAAGCAAGAAAGCAAGAAAGCAAGCAAGCAGGCAAGAAATTCCTGGTGTCAGAGCAACAGCCTCCTCTGCTATCCAGACAGTCATAAACCACTCTGAGAATCAGCCATCTTTTTACGAGGTCATCACAAAGATCCTGTGATACCGATCAAGTGGAAGAAAATGCAATCTAATGTGTAATCTCTAGAGCAAATATTCAAGAAAGCTGAATGGACACTAGACTCCTACAATTCTCATCTTTCATTAACTGGAATTTCCCTTTAAGTTACAATTATCATTGGTAAGAATGGGTGACAAGCAAGAAAGGATGTATATTTCTCAAGAATCCAGTACATCTAGTCATTGGTTTAAGAACAAATTGTAGAAACAACAACCATTGTCTCTCCTTTCCCAGGAACCAAAACAGAGGAGAATGTTAAGAAAAGCTATCCTCAACCAACTGCCAGTTGGTGACTATTGAAGTTAGAGGAAATTAGTGAGGTAGAGAATGGGAGCCTTAGAGCTCTGTGTCTATCTCCTCTTTCCCACACCAAGATGGAAACAATGAAAAACTTCAGTTTCTCCACCCTATAATAAAATGTGCTGAAGAAATGAAAAATGCATTGCTTTACCCCACGTGCGTGTACTACATCATTACACCACTGCGAATGTTTCACTAATGACACAGAACATATGGAGGTCTTAGATAATGAACTACAATGAGGTACATTAAAAATATAGATGAGTTTAATTTTACATATTTAATTGATTTAAAAAATCTTTTGTAAGGCAGTTTCATGGGATTTCTATAGATAGCAGTTGTTCTCACTGGTGGAGCTCAGGCCAGTGTTATTACAGAGTTAACAGAAGAACAGCTAGAAAGCGATTTGGACAGCACAGATATCCTGTTGTCTATGCTCTTGCTTGTTTTCAACACTTTGGACCGTGAGCTCATCCCACTCATATCTTCTCTATGTTTGCCAAAACTCCGGAGGAAGGTTCTCTGGTTCAGTTCATTTGTGATAACCACCTCCATTCCCCCCACAGTTTTACTTTCTCCTTTCATCCGTGCAATATGACATCAACCTTAAATGTTTTTGGGGAGTTAAACGTTCTCTTAAGGTTTCAGAGAGGAGACAAGCATATTTTTACAGTTCTGATTTTTTGTACAATGGTTATCCACACCCAGTAAAGGCTGCAGCAGCACTCAGACCCCATCTTTGCTTACAACTCAAACTAAAAACCAATTTTCTGTTAGGATAATTTTATATAACCTCGGCTACATCTCAATTTATGGAAATAATTACAGCAAATTAGATCACAGGAAGGTTTAATTAGCCAGTCATAGTTCTGAATTAAATTTCATTTTCTGTGAAAATTAGAAAAGCGGAGCCCTTGATTGTCCATTCCGTAATGAACCAGCACCGTCCGAGCTGCGTCGTGGGCAAGTGCAGCGGGGCCGCGGCCTGGAGCTGGGGCGGTGCTGACCCGGTGCTGCAGACACGGCCGCGAAAACTGCACGCCCGAGAGGCAGGACGTTAGCGAAGAGGGCCTGGCTGGTTCCAGATCGCGAACTCAGGGCTGAAACTCCCTGCTTCTGATTATGCGTCTGTGATTTCCTTCATTCCACTTGAGGAGCTCATTACTTGAGCAATAGCTTGGTTGATGTTTTAAGAAATAAACCTCATAGTATCATATCTGCGAATAGCCGCAGGATAAAGTTTGCCTGTGAATATTTAGCACGTTGTGTGTCATAGCTCATTCAGTCATGCACAGTGTGCCTTATACAGTTATGAAGAGATGGCCTTTTAAACCATTTTCACTATTGTGTTTTCATTTTTCTCACATACATATCACAGAGGTTTCACAAATACCATGTACAGAGCACGAGGCTTAATATTTACTCTGTAGATTCATAAAGGATTGGGCAAAACTTCTACTGGTAATGAGGTCTTTAATTAAAATGTATCTCCTCATGGGGACGGAAGCTGGATTGAGGCAGGTGAACCCCATTCTTTCCATAAATACCCTCGAGCTCCAGGCGTCTTCTTTCGCCCTTTTCCAAACTGTTTCTACTCAGTCTTAAAATGATTTTTTTTACTGCTGTTGCTGTCATTTTGCTGCTGTTGCTGTTTATTTGTCTGTTTCTTGATGTTTCTGATTGCTTCTCTTTAAAATAAAATTTTAAAAAATTAAGCTTATTTATGTGCATTTCTGACCATTCTTTATGTCTGAGAGTTTCTATTATTCCTCTTTTCATTTGCCACAGCAATTAACACAAGAATTTGCTCATGTTATATTTGCTCATGTTATATTTGCTCAATAAATACTTTTTCTGATCAAAAGGAGTTATGTATTATTCAGATCACATAGTTGAAGCACATCTATGTGCAGTGACAGCCTGTGAATTTCTTCCTTCAAAGTAGGGGTTCAGGGTCCACTCTGTGATAAAATGTGCACTACCCCATTTGCTCTGATGGCTCTGCCTCAGTTAGACCAGGAGTCCAGTGTGGAAGATAAAAACAACACCATCCAAAAATCATGTTAAATCAGTATTTTGTATTGAAAGCGGAAAACCTTCAAACATAGAATTGTAAAGATAAATAATTGGAAACAAGATGATAGATCTTTTACCAAAAGGAAGGAGACTAAGAGATGGAAGGAAAGGAAAAGCGGAGGGAACAGGAAGAGGGTGAAGCAGCAGATCAGTCGTGGTGCTGATTTGACTGTTTCTAAATATGTTATGTAACGGAACTGTCTTCCACAGGAGAAGGCAGATAAATCCAGGAAAGAATTATCACAAAGAATCAGAAGCATTTATTTATGACTTAATCTCAAATGAAGATGGAGTCTTTTGCTTGGAATGTAATTTGTGTGACTTCTTTTCTGTAGCTCATCTATGATCAGAGAAGCTTAAATTTCAGCAGAGCACACTGGTTCTCATCAAGACCTGGACATTTTGTTATCCAGGGGCCAATGTCAAATTTGGAGAATAGTTGATGTTAATTTCATACTGAAATTAATTAAAGTGTCTATAATTTCACAGTCACAGATGTTGCATATTAAGTGATGCTACTTTTATCAACAAAGACAAAATAAAGTCAGAGAAAATTTGCTGAGGACCATAGAAGTCTGGGGTAATGTCGTATCAGATGGACATTTTCACCTGTTGTTTAGGATGGACAGTCCATCGCCTACCTTGTGTGTCTTACTCTTACCTGGTTTACTCAGTGTAATATCTTAAGCTGGACCCTGCATATCCCCCACATAAATTCCATGTCTCTAAGATATTTTTAGAATTATATTTGCATATTATGTTTGGTATCATGGAAATTTTAAATGCATTAGATAAAATTAAAAAATGAATTTAAAATCAGACTTTTTAAACAGAATTTTTGAAAACTAACTCCAATTCTCTTTCTTTCTTTCTTTCTTTCTTTCTTTCTTTCTTTCTTTCTTTCTTTCTTTCTTTTTTTCTACAGTACTGGAGTTTAAACTGAGGAACTTTTCATAAACTACATCTCCAGTGCTTGAATTTATTTATTTATTTGAGACTGCTAGTATTAGTAGGTATGTGCACTATACCACCATTAAGTTATCTTATTATACCAAAAATTTTACTGATTTCAATCCATCATACATTTTATAAGGGAAAAGTAGCTTTTCAATGTTGCCTCCAATTTTAACTTAAGGATGATTAGGAATTTTGATTAAAATATGGAATATAAATTATATCTCAGGAAATATGAAAAAGGTGAATTTTCTGGGTAGTGATAGAGTACCACACAAGTGAGTGATATACTGATGTGGAAAACCACCCAGATTTAACTATTCACTATCAATTTGAAGACAAACTTTTAGAGTTAAAAAGTTATAAAGCTGATTGACTTGGTCAACCCCTACAGTAAGTTAAATACAAAGTTAAATACAGTAAGTTAAATACAAAGGTTTCTCCTGTATGAGAAACTCAAAGTACAAATAAATTAAAGATTAAAGTAACTGATAGAAAATAAGAAACAGGAAGTTGGGTCTTTCACAAAAGAAAAAGGGAATAAGAGATGGCAGGAAGGAGGGGAAGAGGGAAAGGGAAGGGGATTGAAAGAAATTTACATGTGTTATGTACATGTGACGTTTCCACAGTGAATATAATCATTATACTGAAAACATGAGCTAATAAAATTAAATTTAAGGCAACCAAAGGTAGATTTAGAAGTCCATTCTCCTAATCACACATGAAGAGACTCTTCCTCTTAAAGCTGTGCTAGCTTCATGTATTACACACTGCCTGTCCTAGAGCGGTTGGTTTCTCAGGTATCCCATAGACTCCTGCTTGAAACAATTGCTGCTGACTCTTGATCCTGAAAATTTCTAAATGAAATAAGGTTTACGCTAAATAAAAATTTCCATGGGAAATGAAAAATATGCTTTCATCTCATTCCATTGGTTCTTCATAAATAACCTTATCATGCCTGCCTCTTGTTTTATACTTTGAATCATTTTTGTAAAGTAGTATAAACAAATGTGAAATATCAGAAATTGTTACACTGTCTGCTCTCTTGTCTCTGAAATCAATGCTTCAATGTCTTCAGTATTCTAATGTTTGCGTGGTAACAGCCATTTTTAACATAAAATTTTTTGAATTTTAATGTATATTCAAGAGTAGACCACTCTATATGGAGGATGCATTTCATTGTACCATATTGTGATTGAGTTTACTACAGAATAAAATTTTTTAACTTTTAGTTTTAGTCATACGTCTCAGTTCCTTTTTTTATTTTAAAGAAAGAGAAAATAAAGCAAAAATTGAAAATGAAATAATAGGAGAGTAACAATAGTTAATATATTGTGTATTGTTATCTTCAAAATAATTACAAGGCATAGGCATGAAAAACTGTCCAAACAATACAAGTGGCAAATAAATATACAAAAAAGTTGGATATCATTGATAATTTGAGAGATGCAAATTAAAACAACTCTAAGATTCCATTTCGCTTCAGAAAGAGTAGACATCATTAAGAAATCAACAAATAACAAGTGCTGGAGGGGCTGCGGGTGAGAGTGTAGACTGGTATGACCACTGTGGAAATCAGTATGGAGATTCCTCAAAAAAGTAGGAATAGATGTCTACTTGACCTATCTCTTTCCCTTCTGGGTATTTTCCTGGAAGAATTGAAAACATTGTACCACAGTGATATATGTGTACCCACGTTTTTAGCAGCACACTTTGTAATAGCTAAATATTCATTTTAGGGAATAAGTGCATCATATTTGTAGCCAAATAAATGTTATTGTTAGTCATTTGCAACAATAAAAAATGTTCTTTATATTTGAAATGATACCCCATGTTTTATCGAGAGACATAGAAGACTGAAATTAATGGGGAGACAATCTGCACCATGTTCCAGTGTGGAAAAGAAATCTGTGGAAGACTAACTTTTCTTTTGCCTGTAATCCTAGCACTCTGAGAGGCTGAGGCAGGAGAATTACAGGTTTGAGTTCAGTTTGGAAAACGTGGCGACTTAGGAAAACCATGTCTCAAAAGATAGATAGACAGATAGATAGATAGATAGATCAGATAGATAAAATTCTTTGTAATTTTCTAGGATTAATTTAGTTTTATCTCAGATCCTAGCAAGGGTTTTCTTTCACTTAACAGTTTACTTTATTTTTAAATTAATCTGAAAATATAAAAGGGTAAGACTAGACCAGAAAATAAAAAGGGTGGGGGCAGAAGTTGGAAGTATATCTTTCAATTTTTACAAAAACAAAAAAACTGTAATACAAATTGTGATAATAGCATATGGATTAGTGAAAATGGAAGTGGAAACGGAGGAGGGATACTCTGATATACATGTGCTACACTAGAATTTAAATGAAATGATGAAATTTCTCACTTTGGACAGCAAAATATATGTTGTCTCTTTGAGACCCTGTCCAAGAGAGTCTCCCTCTGTTTATGGAGATTTGGGGTGGGGAATCAGGCGGCGAAAGGGATTTAATACACAAGCCTCAAAGTCACTAGAAGGAAAACCTGAGTACAGGCCTGTACTGCTCTTTGAGAAAACGAAGCTATAGGCCCAAAGTGGATGCCCGTTAAGGGGGTAATTTGAAAACAGAGCTGGCGATAAGGATTTTTCTACAAGTAGTTTGTGTGGGAGATGATTCCAGAACTGTTTGCAAAGGAGAAGAAAGAGAAGCAATCAAAGCAGGTTTTGTCATCAAATTCAAACCAGCCAGCAGTGAGGTCAAGAGGCTGTAGATGAAGAAAGGACCAGAAGTGCCTGATTCAGAGCCAGTGTTTCATGCACTGACTTTAGGCAATGAAGAACCAAGACGTCTCAGTGTTCCAGTGATCATCTGAATTGGAAAAAGGTGGGGAGGGAAAAGTGATACTAGCTGAGTTTAAGAAAGTCACGGGATGGATGAGAGAAATCGGTGAGAAAGTAACAGTATCAAAGCAAGTTAAGGGGGAAAACACTGTGACTCCGACCTGTATGGACTTCAGATGCAGCAATGTTTTGTAATAAAGGGTGGTTCCTGATAGGAGCTATACTCTCAATTACCTTCAAATGGTAAGTAAAAAACTCTATTATTAAAACAATCTTGTGTTAGCAGTGTTTTGGTGAAATAGTCCAAGGGACTGTGTCCGCACTAGGTGCGAAGCTATTCAGAGTCACGAAGGAAAGTTCGAAAGTGTTTGACAAATTCAGTGGTGGGAGTTTAGTGTAAAAAGTGAATATTCAAGGGCTGGGGATGTAGTCCAGTGGCACAGAGCCTGCCCGGCAAGCACAAGGTCCTGAGTTTGATTCCTGGTACCAAAAAAAAAAAAAGTGAGGCTTCAGAAAATGTTACATTCCCCAGAAATACTGGGGAGACTGTTACTAATTAGGTTTTAGTTAGATTTTATTTTAAAATAAAGTACTATAAATCCAAAAGACCTGATCTATCTTAACTTAAAATGTTAATGTATTGTTCATTCTGGATCTTAGTTTAGAATTGATTTTTTAAAACATTGTATTAAAAAATATTCACCACTGAGGTTGCTAATTCAGAAATCCCTTAAATTTAGCCACAGAGGTGATTCTCTCATTCATAGCACCCAAATCCGAGTGCTAACATGAGACTATTCGGTTCCACCATACAAGAAAAAATGTAGCATAAACTTTTGGAGAAAGGAAAAAAATAGTAAGCTCATTCTTTGTAACAAACACAGTTTTGTTTGAATGTGCTAAAAATTAAAATATAAGAAAATAATACTAGGCATCAGGATGTAAACAGCATTCCTAAGCATAAAAAATGAAAAAATACAAAGAAAAGTATGCACAGACTTGATTACACAAAAATTAAAACTACTGTTTGTTTCCTAAACCATAACATCTGGAAGGTAGGCAAGAAAAATCTAAAGCAAACGTTTAAAAATTTTTAAAAACACATCTTTTAAAAAGATCAAGTTATTCATCTATTAGCCTGACTTTTGAGAAATAATTTTGAAGGTTGAATCGACACCCTTAAGACTGTCTGTATTAATACAGGAATCTCACTGCTAAAATCCATCCTGGTGAAAGACACAGGTAGATGAAACTTTAAAGTATGTGTAGTGGTACATAGGATTATCAGTAATAAACATTCCCAAAAGAATCTAAATGTCAAATAATTTAAGGCTAGAAATATTATGGCACCATCATAGGACAGAAATTATGCAAATGTACAGTTGATCTTACGGAGTATTTAACCTGATCGTGACTTGTAGCGGTGGGTCAAATGGTGGAGAAAAGCACAGCAGAGGAGACAATAGAACGCACTTGGAGAGGAATGCTGTCACTGTAATAGAGGTAAGCCCTTCTTCCCAAATTTCCTGAATTTTGTAAGTCCTAAGGACTAAAGGAAAGAGTATTTTGAAATTCTTGAACTGAATTTCCTGCAGGTGAGATTCTTGGTTAAATGTGGTTTGATTCAGAAAAGTAAAAATATATCAGACAGGAAGTTTAGTCCCTAAGTGATGAGTTCGTTGGTGATATTTATTTTTCTGGTTTTACTTTCAGCATTATATTTAAGAATACGCTCTTGGAGCAAAGGACTTTAACTCTCACATTGAAACATTTTCCTAATATTTTAAGTGCAATTTCTTTGATATGAACATTAAAATGTTGAGCTGTTGCTAAGTAGAAGTTTTGCAGATGGAATTGTTTTTCCCAGTAATGTTAATAATACAGAACCAGGCTCAGGAGGCTTATATATAGAAGGAACGGGATGGTAGCAGAAGGGTGGGCAAGGCTGTAGCAAACAGATGTCAAAGAACATGCTCTTTGGAATTAACTTACAAGACAATCCTTTTAAACCCTGGCTGATTAGCCATCGCCACACCTATTTCTAGGATGTTTGCTATTTATACACTCTGCACACAACTATAGTTAGCACAGTACAGAATTTTTTCTGTAATGTTTAATGATTTTTGGTTGCATATCTGGAAATATTGGAAGATAGGATAAATATTGATTTGACAAAATTGTGGATATAATTCATCTCTGAAACTGCTCAGTTGGAACTTTCGAAATAAATACCAAGAGGTAATTGTATTTTATTTAGTCCCTCATGCTAGTAAAAGTGGGGATGTAAATATTCACAAGAAAATCAGTCTCAAAATCTGAAAAAGCAACAAAATCTGGACAAATTAGAAGGAATTTCTCATTAGAAAATATACATAGAGAAAAAATATATAGGAAATTTGTAACAAATACTTTAAAAGATTAAATCACTGGTACAATTACACTACTGAAAATTAATCATATAGTTTGAAGGTACAATAATATGTTTGACTATATAATAAACTATATATGATCTAAAATTACATGTTTTGTATAAAATACATTTTACTTATTTGATCAAATTCTCATGTAAAGATGATTGATAATACACACACACACACACACACACACACACACACACACATATATATATATATATATATATATATATATATATATATTTTTTTTTTTTTTTTGTGGTGCTGGGGATCAAACCCAGGTCCTTGTGCATGCAAGGCAAGAGCTATGCCACTGAGCCACATCCCAGCCCAATTGATTGATGACATTTTTGATTGATGGTGTTTTAACGTGCATTTTGATGTGAGGCATCCTGAGGCCTCAAAACCTGATAGCAAATGTATTTCACGCATAGTGATGAATCCAGCTGCCACAGTACCGTGGTGGCATTTACTCAGTGAGAATGCCTAGTAGTCTACCACAAAAGTGAAACCATTCTTTAAGGAGGTCACATCAGTCAGGAACTTCCAGACAAGTATTCCATGATTTTATTATTAATTACAAAGGAAGCACCTCCACTCTGCTTTTCTCCATAGGATTGCTTTCTTCCATTGACTCTAACTCAAAGAATTCAGTGATTCCCTGAGTATAATTTGATATCTGATTGGAAAGATACATGGAGTGGCAGACTGTTTTATTTTATTTTCTTTCTGTTTATAAAAAAAGAAGAAAAGAAGAAGAAGAAAGAAGAAGAAGAAGAAGAAGAAGAAGAAGAAGAAGAAGAAGAAGAAGAAGAAGAAGAAGAAGAAGAAGAAAGACCTTCATGAACTCACTGAAACCTATTATTTTGTTTAAACACAAAGAGGAACCTTTTAGCTGAACTGTGGGCTCTGGACCAGGGAACACCCAGGGTGGCATGCTTTGGGTATGGTGCCACCTTTCGGATGGCTTTTATTTTCATCTGCAAGAGATGAACATCATAAAAAATAAGTAGGATATTGCATATAAAGTTTAGAGAATTGAGTATTGCCTATGAAAGCAACAAGATTTACGAGAAACGTCTGGCTCAATTGCATTAGGGAAAAAAATGATTTCAAAAAAATCGCTTCCCTGCCTTTTAAAATGAAAACCATCTGCAATGAAAAATTTAAAATGATAAATCTTCTGCTCTCACACTGCTACTGATAAATGGTTAGTTGTCTTCCTCTTTTCAGAGAGAGCAGAATAGAAATATAGGAACACAATGTTTGTGGATATTGACTTTAGTAAATGTATATAAACTCTTTAGGGAATTTTTACTATGATTCCAAGTTATTAATTATTATTACTACATGATCTTACAAGAGTTATTAAATTTAACTCGGCTGCAACTATTTGGTGTTGAAGTTCAATAACAAGTGACCACTCTGCTACCGGCAAAACCTTACTGTGTTTCAGCAAATACAATGCTTTCTAATCTTGGGGTGTATTTAAGGCAAAATCTGTTCAGTGTGATTCCATTTTAAATTAGTTTGTAATCCTTTTATTATAGTTGCTAATCACTCATCAATAAATGCCTTTAACGTCCTTTAATTTTGATAAAGCCTGCATATTCTTGTACTTGTTCAAAATATAAAGAGGAAATAAATTCATAATCCTTTGTTTTGTTCCCCAGTTCTCTCCTTCACACATGAATGCTGCAGGAAGAAGCCAGTGGATGGAGTAATAAAGCTAGACTTTAGCCTCCTTTTTGTTTTATACTATAAAACACGCATGCAAGTACATCCGCTGTTTCATTTTACCAAGATCCTACAGATGGTGAGAATCTAATAAATGGCAATAACCAAATTCACATAAAGCTGTTCTCCACATTCTGTCACTCTCAGTCTATTAATCAAAAGGCCCTGATTCATATATGGCTTCTTCTGAAGCAGGAGTGAGTAGTACTGTCCTCAGTGGTAATGTCTGTTCCTCTCCTCAAAAAATAGGGGCGTTCAGCCCCTTTTGGAAACATGTGAGTTTAATTGGAAATTCTAGTGCCTACATTACGAGTCATAAACTAGGTAACTGTTTCCTAATGCAACCTGGCAGTGCCATTGAGGGCAGATTATACAGACCTGCCATCCTGAGGTGTTCTAAACAAGTGACAAATCATTAACAGCAAGTCTCTGGATCTCCGTGAGTGAGCTCTGTGGCTGCTACTGGAGGGAAACAAGACCAGAGAGAAGCGAGGAAGATCTGAGTAGGCAGCAGCCGCTGCATTAATGACTGGCAATGTCAGCACAGTGTGCTGGGGAGGACCACAGCATCTTCGCTTTCACCTTCTTCTCAGGGGTGTTGCCATGGGTACCATCTCAGAGGTGTCATAGTGAAAAGAGCAGGAGGTAGACTGATGAACAACATCAGGAAGTAAAGGATACGCAATGGCATAACAATATGAAGACATCCTTCCAGTACAAACGAGTGTGTTGCATACTTCAATAGAGACCCATTAAATATGGAGGATGGCAGACAGGAGAATTGGTTGAATTGTCAACAAATGACAAATAAAAGGTGCTTTGGAACTCTTTTATAGACCAAATTACCCATAAACATAATCATAATACTGGACCTTTATCACTTGGGTACAATCTTTTGTCACTAAATTAATTTATGAGCCCCTGAGAATGGCATGCATTTGCAGTGGATGGGTGTTTTGTGGTATGGCAAGCTTTGGGAAAACTGTTCATTATTTTAAAGGCTGGGGGGTTTTCTCTTTCACTTTTTCAAACTCCTGCTCCCTCCCATGATCAGAGATTCTGTGGAGCTGCCAATTCTCTTGCATGTGGACTTTGAAATTAAACATCATGGTAATCTTCCCTTCTGTAATATGTTAATGATCATTGACCTAATTATCTCTGTGTTTATCATGCGTTAGCCTTTGAATAAATGTATTAAGAGCATTTTAACAAACTGCAGCATTCCTATAACTGTGTGGCAGTTGTCAGATTCCTTCCTAGCAGAGTTGGAAAAGTGACATACTCTTAGTCCCCCAAGTTTATTCAACTTATTAAAATAGCATAAACAATGCTGAGGCGGAAAACAGGTTTTGCTACCAAACTTTATTACTGAGTTAAAAATCATAGAGTCCATATATATATACATATATACATATATATATGTGTATATATATATATATATATATATATATATATATATGTGTGTGTGTGTGTGTGTGTGTGTGTGTGTGTGTGATTACTAAAATTATTCTGGTGGGACACACAGCAACCTTCCCTCATAGTTTGCCTGCAAACTCAAAGTTCATATTTTATGGGCCATGTTGCATTCAGAAACTGGCTTGAATAATTTCCGTAAAAATATAGCTAGAAATTTTTTTGATTTGTTTTTCTTCCTTTCTCTATTTATTTTTCTACTTGTGTTCCCCTATTTTTAAAATCATGATAGTTGCTAGGAATGTCAACCAAAATAACATTCATAATCTGAAATCGCTGCCCATTATTTTCACACATATATCATATAACAGTCACTGGAAACCAAATTCTGGGGTGATTTGACCAAACTCTTGGGACACCACCGTAGACACTTTTCTATAAAAAATATGTTTTTACTAAAATCATACAATAGGACCCTTGCCCCTGTCCCACTACATATTTATTTTTTGTAGGCATCAATTTACTCAGGCAAAGAAATAGGAGAAGTTCTTAGAGAGGACTGAGGTCTTGACGTGCATACACTACCATTTTCTGGCTCTAACTTAAGGTATAGATTGATGTTAGAACTAGAAGTAGATATTTATGGGAGAGTGAAATTGAATTTGACTAAGCAGTGAGAGGTAAGGCAAATTTGAAAATATACAGAGGACCTGGTCTTTATTCATTAATTTGTTCATGAATTCAGCTCCCATCCATCGGGTACTGTATTTGAAATGAGGGAAACAAAGATGAATGAGACACAGTCCTCTCCCAAGGATCAAAGGCTCTTTAGGCATGAAGGATAGCTCGAAATATTGAAGAATAAGAGACGTCATTCATTGAAGGTGATATTGCAAGCTCCTTGCTAGACAGGGGTTAGGTGGGAACCAACATAAGGAATGTAGTTGGAAGAAGCTCAAAATAGACCTTGACATTTGAGACTTGGTTATCTACATGGTATTGTATCCATGTGGAATAGAAATTCTTTGCTGAATTGAAACATCATTAATTTTTCCTGTGTATTGTGTCTTTATGGAAACTATGAGGTAAAAAAGTTTCTTAGTCATTTCTGTCTTTTAACTGTATAATTTTGGCATTTATTACAATGGACTCTTGAAATCAACTCTTGTCTTTTATTATAGGGTTCAAAACAATTTTATTTCCAGCTATAATGTTAAGATATGAGCATTCCAGGAATAATATTGGGAAGGAATTATCTACTCAATCATTATTCAATTAACTTCAATTCTATCACAGATTTGTTGTTTCTGTTACTTTTTCAGATTTGAAAGTTGTCTGTGTATGCTAGAAGTATTTGGAGTTGTTTCTACAGTTCATAGAATTATTAATTCACCATTGATAACTTACAAAATATTTAATAATGCTACCTGTCATTATTAGTAATAATAAAAGTAGCATATATTACATATTATATCTAACAAGATAGCCACAGACTGTGTTCTTCAATATAACAAATTTTAATACATTTTATAAAGTATCCACCAAATTTAGTTTAACATATTCACAACCTGCAAATATGTTACATCATGATTATAAATTGAGTGGAAATTTTTTTGTACCCCAAAAGGTCAGCATTTACTACAATGTAAAATTTAGAGTTTTCGTTGAAATATATATTTGAGAGAGCTGCTAGGAATTTTTATGCAACCATTAAATATACAAACACTTCTAAAGGACAGTGTGTCTATATGTACATACTTATGTGTTTTTGTGTATGTATTTATACATATTTATATGAAGCATGTGTGAATAGATAGTCTCATATTTATCCATACATATGTCTGCCCCTGCATCTGGAAGAATGTGCTTGTGTTTGTAGAGAGTTGGTCCAGTGTTCATATCCAAATGCAAATTTTGACTCTTATAAGTACATTTTCATATTTGTATCTTTCCCTTTCTCAGTAGTTGTGCCAGTTGGTATATTTCTTTGCTGATTTCCACTTTTTCCTCCTCTGCAGTATCCCCCATGAAGTGGCGCTGAAAGATCACGTTAGCACAGTTCCATGATTTGAAATACCACAAGTCTGCAATTTTTCGGTCTTGAGAGCGTTACTGGGCTGAGAGGATGGAAATCTTTCAGTAATTATACCAGTTTGTATTCGTCTCACATTTGGGACCAAATACAAATCCGATCCACTTTTTCTCCCTGTGAATATTCATAAAAAACAAAGTGCCAATTCTGGGCTAATCATGTATGGAACCAAATATGTTGATGAGTCCTAAGTATATACTGTATGTATGTATACATATGAATGTATATATTTATACACACTAATTTTGCTTGTGTCCTGCACTGTGCAATTTGTTTGTTTAGGGTAGGGGTTGCTGTTATAATGTGTTAATAAGCTGCTGAAAGCTTGGCACCTATTACTTGAAATGACAGCTATGTTAGAAGCCTATTAACACGCCATAGCAGCGGCTCTGCAGCTACTAGAAATGAATTTCAAAGAAGGTAAATGAACAAAAGCAATTCCTATCTCTAAGGAAAGCAAACACCATGCCCAGAACCGTATACACTTTGGAAATGCACAGTATATAAAATGAAAAACCTCTTCCAGTTAAAGAAACAACGGAAGAGAACGTTTGGAGAAAGGAAAACTGCCTAAAAGGTTTCCAAACAAACTCAAAGACATAAAGGTGAAGGGAACCCAGCATCGCTTCCTCTCTTTGTTTCCATTATGCTTAGTTGAGAACCATGTCAAACTTTGTTATAGGAATAGAACAGCACAGACAGAGGAAATTCACTTTTCTTTCATGAGAAAATTTTAAATCATCTGGATTTAGCTCAAAGTTTTTCACCGTCTCTTGAGTTAGGACACCATATGCCATTGTTCTCTGAGACAGGCTCGTTATGAGTTGGTTCACTCTGTCTTCGAGCTACTTTATTTATTTTTTTGACTGTCTCTGAAATTTTATAAGATGAGATTTACCACTGAAAGTCTTGGGTAAATTTTTGCCATGATGAAAATATGGTAAGTTAGGTTGGGAGTAGGTGCTTCAATTTTCTTTCTCTCTTTCTTTTTCTTTCTCTCCTTCTGTAACACAATATTGGGGGAGGTGGTGATTATTTAAGAGGAGATGTGGTTATATATTGATGTTAAAGAAAATACAGTTGTACAATTCTAGGTTAAGACTGAATTATCAATTTTAAAATCCATATACTTAAAATCAGATAGATAAGGAAAAACATGAAAGCACTTTTATATTTTAACTTATGCACAGAAATTAAGGGTCCCAGCTTCTGAATTTGTATAAAACTAGCAGTCAAAAATTATAATAGGCAGTTTCATCTGTGGAATAATTTACATTACCTCTTTAAAATTGGCACAGTAACAGCTTGGATATATAAACACTATTCTTGACTTTATGGTATCATATTATTTACATATGTATTATGCATAATGTATTGTACATAACAGTTATGTACCATAACAGGTATGATCAGAATTATGATGAATATTTAAATTTTAAGATATTTATCATTGTAAAAGATACATTGCCATTAAGCCTCCTCAAAATACTCCTGACTTCAAACACACTGTTTTATTCTCACTTTATGAAACAGTTTTAGATGTCCTTTTTAATGTGTCTTTACCTGCATTGTGACAACTCAGTGCCCTGAAGTGATTCATGTTTTTGACTTTGAGGATGAGGAAGAATTTGCACAACACTAGATCCGGTGAATAAAGTGGAGGAGGACACACTACAGCAGTGTTCCCTGTATTCTTCATCCCACCTGGTAAAGACACTCACGAGAGGACTTTCAGAACTGCATTGGAAAGCGGGAAGGACAGAGGGATACTTGTGTTTGATGTGAAGAGGGGTATTTTGGGCAGGATCAGTGGCACTGTGTCTTTCTACTATAATAATTTTTTGTTGTTTAAACACACACTGAGTTGTCTGATCAGCCTTGTACTCTGCTACTTACATATTTTTCTCTGAATAGTTCCGTTTTCAAAATGAAAGTTTAAACTTTTGGGAGATACAAAAAAATAGATGTAGACTCTAAAAATTCTATAAATACAAAGCAAAAGTTGTTACCGGTGTGTGTTCAGGTGCGCATGTCTGTGTGTATACAACACCGAGGCTTCGCAAAGCAGTGTGGGGTCTTGAGGTTCTGTATCATTTACCAGCATCTTGGAAATTTCTGGACTGTTGCTGACTGCTCCTTGCCTCCCACTCAGGGAAACCAGCACTTTTCTTTTCTTTCCCTTTTTTGTGTTGCAGCCTAAGTGTGGTTTAGTTTATCTGCTTTTTCACCTTGTATGGATAAAATCATCTGTAAACTTTCTTTTGCATCTGGCAAATACTAATTCTTCTTATCTCTACTTCACCATCATTACTTAACTTTAATTTTTAAAAGTACCTTAACTGAGATATAATTTAAGTATATAATTCTCCTAAAGTATACAGTCTGTTAGCTCTTAGTATGACTGCACAATTGAGCATCCATCACTCCAACTGATTTTAGAGCGTAAACATGAAAGCAAAAATAACCCCCCCCACCAGGCCCTCGTGATTACCTTATCTACTTTATCATTCCATGATATTTCTTATTTTGCCAAGAATTTAAAATATTTTTCTTATATAGATGTAGTTATGTTATTATAACACTATCTCTCATCAATACTTTTAATCATTCAAAGTAATAGCAATTCTTTGGATATCTCACGGCGGGATGCGTATTTATATATTTTTGCACTATTGGGAATTAAACTCAAAGAGTGCTGAACTATTCTCCCATCTTTTTCACAATTTTTTTTTTATTTGAGACTAGTTCTCATTAAATTGTCCAGGCTGGTTTTGAAACTGTAATTTTCCTAATTCAGCCTGGTGAAATTTTTTAAAGTAGATTTATTATTTTATTATTCAGAAAAGTTTTGGCTTCACAGCACCACTGAGACGAAGGTAAGAGATTTTCCATCTATCCCTGTCTCCCACGCAGACGAGCTTCCCCTTCCTAACTTTTCCCACCGTGTGGCACAGCTGTTATAATGCATGAACCTACAGTGATGTAGCGTGATTACTGAAAGCCCACAGTTAATGTGAGGTTTCATTCTTGGTGTTGTATATGCTATGGGTTTGCACAAAGCTATAATAACACGAGTCTTCCATTATAATATGATTCAGAATATTTTCATTGGCTTAAAAATCTTCTGTACACCCTCCTTTTTCCTAACCACTCTGATCTCCACAGATTTGCCTTCTCCAGCATGTCTCATAGTTGAAATCATAAGTATTTAACCCTTATAGATTGACTTATTTTGCTTAGTAATACACATTTAAATTGTGTAATGTCCTTTTGTGAATTGATAGCTCACTTCTTTTCAACACTGAATAATATTCCACTGTCTAGATGTACCAACCACCCTTTAGCCACTCACCTGCTGAAGGACATCTTGGCTGCTTCCAGGTTCTGCCAGTCATAAACAAAGCTAGGACAAATATTCATGTGCAGGTTTCACAAGGACATAAATTTTCAATTCTTTTGAGTAAATACCAAGAAGTGCTATTGTTGAGTAATATAGTAAGACTGTGTTTAGTTTCGGAATAAATATTCTGAATTGTCTTCAAACATGGCTAAGCTGTTTTGTAGTCCCACCAGCTATACGGCACCCCACATCCCTCACAATGTTTATATTGTCAGTGTTCTAAATTTTGGACAGTCTAATAACTGCAGTGATAGCCCATTTTAAAATTTGTATTTCCCTGTGGATATATGATGTGGAGCATCTTTTTTATGTTTCTTTGCCATCTATTTGTCAAAGAAGATGCAAACAATATGTATACCATTAAAACTACTATATCTTCCTGATGAACTATGTCCCATATCATTGTGAAGTCCTTTTTGCCTCTGGAAATTCTTAAATTCTACTATGAATGATATTAATATGAAATTACTAGCTTTCGTTGTTTATTTTTAACGTTTTTAATGATTACATTTTAGTTAGTCTTGAAAACAATAATTGCTCATTTTATTATTTGTAATTGTCTGAAAGTCTTCTGTTGAAACATTTAGTCTTTTTTAAATGTTTATTAATATTGTGGGCTCTATGTACCATATTTTTAATGATTTTCGTTTCTGACACTGTCTCTGTGTTTTCTACCTTACTTGTTATCTGTTAGTATAATTATCTTTCATAATTTCACTTTTGTTAGCTCAGAAGATACATATTTATTTACTGTCCTTTTGGTGATTATAATAGAGATTACAGCATACATTTGTGGTTTACACATGCCTAGTATTAACAGGAGCTCTTACTGTCTTCTTTAATAATGTAAAGATCTGAGAATAATTTAGTTTTATTCTTACCTTCTTTTTACACACACACAACTGAACAGTTATTATTTTCATGCTGTCAATACTGCTTCACATGTACTTTAATGGTCACTTGTTTTATTGTTTTTCAATATTTCCTTATTTTTCTGTCTTCTACCCAAAATGTCCTCAGGAGGAGCGTTAGTCTGTATTACCTAGTTCACTTGTATTAAAAGTGGTATGACTCTTCTTAAAAAGTGCTCTAAATATTTTTCCACTGTGAGTTTGATTATTTTGTTGATTAGAGTTCTGATAGAATTTTAATTGGAAAACTATTTTATTTACATAAAGTTAGTTTAAACGTATAAATCAGTGTTCTATATCTCATTGACCTAAGTCTTATCCTGATCTATGTTCTAGGTTGGCTTCCTCAGTAGCAGATACTCTGATGAGGATTCTGGGGAGAGGTGTTCATTAAAAGTATTCCTGGGGTAAGCAGGGGGGAGATCTAGATGTGGAGGCAATATCCAAGAATGGCACTGTGGGTCAGTCATCCTAAGGAACTCTGAAGCTCATGTTAGTCACACCTTTGACAAATTTCAATCAGAGACAAAGGAAATTTAGAAATAATATTTAAACTTTTACCTTCTTAATCATTGTCTAAGGAATGTCTCCAAACTGATGATAATCCCCATATGCCCTTCACTTACACATTTAGAAGCTGGCTATTTGCAACAAAAGCACAGCAGGCAACAGCATGCTTCTTAAAGAGTAAGGGAGATAGCAGACAGAGAAAGGATTGTGTGTGCTGCAAACTCTGAGGTCATGTCTTGACTTTGGCATATGGATACAATTCAGGAGTTCCAAAACCTTCAATGGGAAGAAAGTACACTTCTGTACTTTAACCTCCTGTGAAATTTAAGATTTAAAAAAAAAAATTCATGATAGAAATGTTAGGCACACAGGAAAAGTATGTGTGTTCCCATTTAGCACAGGGCCTCACAAAGTAAGATAATTACTCAGTGTATTTAATTTGTGAAAAATGTATGAAAGAAAGAATACTGAAGTCAGGTGGACATTAATGAGTGAACTCCTCATATTTCCATTGTAGACATCCTGGAGTTTGGCTTGGGTGCACACTTTGCTGCAACCTGATAATTTGGTACTGTAGCAAATGATAACAGTGTTAGAAGTAAAATAATAACTTGGAGCACAAGTCAAAGACATAATGGGAATCAGTTCTGGTAGATTGCATGCTCAGTGTTTTTAAAAGCCAAACAAAGCAAAAATAATAAAATCTCAACTCACTGATCACATATATTCTTCTAAAATTCGAAACTGGGCAGGGAAAGGCTGGTACCCACAGCACCAAACTTCAGAAGTGTTGGATGCTTTTGAGCCTTATTGCTGAGCTGTCTGTGGAATATAGTTTGCATCAGGAAACTACCTTGAATCTCATCTAAGGAACTATCAAAACTTAAGATACCAAGCACAATATTGTAGGTTAGGCAGCTGTCATTGGCCCTGGGAGAAAGCTGCATTATAGGGTAAGAAGTATATTTTATTCTATCTGCTCCTACATATTAAATGTTCCCACCTATCTGGGGAAAAGTCATATTTCTGTTTACAGCTGTTCTTTCTAGCTTGATGGGCCTTTGTGTACCATGCACAGGCCCGCTGAGATTCTGGTGGAGACCCAGCCTTCCTGGCTGTCACTTCATGCTCATGTTTGTTTGGGGTTAATGTGCACCTCTTTCTTACGAACCCTGTTCAGCTCCAATGAGTTCCTGAATTTGGAAACTAAATCTCAATTACATTCCTGGCAGAATCCTATTTCTTCCTGGGCTTTGTGCGTTTTTCTGTGGCCCAGGAGCTCTCCTGTATATCAAAGGCAGCTCCTTGTAGAGAAGGGAGATGTAGAGGGCCGAAGGAGCCCAGAATCTGACCCCATGTTACCGCCTCTGCTTGAGAAAGCAGAGAAGTTAAAAACACTCACTAAATAATTCTCTTTAAATCAGAAGAAAAATGATTTTTTACAGTTAACAGTTAGATGCATGATGATTAATGTTTTCAACCTTGAGGGCAAACTCTGCCTGTTTAGTATGAATTTTTTATTTCTGTGTTTCAAGTGAAAAATATCCTGGGGTCCTTTTGAATTTCAAACAATTAGTCCGAATTTAAAATGTATTAGGTTAATTGTAAATTTTTAATCTAATTTTAATATTCTTTGACTCTGAAATTGATAAACTAGCATTTATTTGCTCTTAAAATCATTCAAAGTTTATAACAATCTTTTATGCCTTTTTAAATGGCATTAATGCTTAATGATAAAAGTCTGGCCTAGGGAGGAGATAACATTTAAGAGCTGTAAGAACCCATGGGGCCAGAATATAAACCATCTATCTGATCTTTGCCTCTCCCATGAGGATGTATTATATTTTATGAAATTTAGTGTGGGGCTTCCCCCTCTGGGGGACAGTTGACTTATATAGAAGTGATAGACCAGGCAGATGTGATTGTCACCATTATCTGTACCACTGGATTTCATAGAAAGACAAAGGGACAAATTTACATGATCTTTGTTTGAGGGAATCAGAGGGAACTACCCAGTTTTTTTTTTTTCTTGATAAGAGCAAAAGAAAGGCCCTTTGTTGAGAGCTCTGCTTTTCTGTGTTACTCTGGGCAAGTATAAATTTTTCCAGATAGTAAATGTAACAAAAATAAAATAAAACTCATAGTAATATATTTACCTAAGAAAAAATCTGGAAGCCTGTATAAGAAAAGGCTAATAGTAGTTATTTTAGGGAGGTACAGGTATTTGTCAGTGCTGTGACTTGGATCTGAACCTTCCCCTGAAATCTCATGTGTTTAGAAGGTGATTGGACCATAAGGGTGATGCTCTCATTGGTGGATTGGTCCACCAATAGGGTCATAGCTGATGTGCTGATCTGAGGTAGCATCCCAGGGTGTGACCTGGAAGGATGTGCCTTCCTGTCTTCTCTTTCTCTCTCTGCTGCCATGACACAAGCAATTTCCCCACTCCAGACCCATCCACCATGCCTTCCTGTACCTCAGAGCCAGCTGAGCATGAACTGTCCCTGGGGGCCAAAGTAAGCTCCTTCTGCAGGTTGCAGTGTTGGGCATTGGATCTCAGTGACCAGAAACTTTTTTTTTTAAGACAACAAGTAATTTTGTGTTTTACTTTAGATCTTATTTTTTTAGGATAAGAAAAAGCACAACAATAGGGTTTAAAATGATACTGTTTTAATTTTGCTCTTGATGTTTTAATCAATAAAGCTCTTTTTAGAGATAAAGTTTTCAAAGAAACTTGAGAATTTAAACAGACGTTTGTTCTTTGAAGCAGAGGTGAGAGTGCACGGCTCTGGCCCCTTAGTGCTGTCTCCCCTCGAACACTCTGTAAGAACTGGACTTTGGAGAGTAGGTGTTTGAAACCCACTTCAATATAAGTTAGTGGAGACCAACAAAAGCAACAGTCTAGAACTGTGCCAGTCACACAGACTTTACTGAAGTAATGGTCACTACTGATGCTGCCATTGTCACCAACTGTTTTTAGGCTTCATGCTGGAAGAAAGTGGAATAAATTATGAGAAGGATAATAAGGTAACCCTGTCTTCCCTGAATGATTATTTACATTACCAATTCAGTTTCTGTCATGAAAGAACTGGATTGATGAGCCCATGGTGCTGGCCCGAGGTTGTGCTGAGTGTGAACTGGCTAGTGAGCCCAGGCTGATGGCTGAGGATTACATAGTACTGCCTTTTCTGACGCAAGGTAGGCAGATAAAAAAGCGTTGGGATGAATGACTGTAGTCAGCTCAGACTTTCTCAAGTCTGCTGATTTCTCTGCTCTTTGAGTCACATATTTGATCAATCTTTCAAAATCAAATTTTGATTTTTGGCAGAAAGAATGAAAAAGATCCAAGTAACCATTTGAGGATTCAGCATTGGAATTCTATTCTGAGTCTGGCCCAGACATTTTGCTTGCCTCAGTCCTAAAAACTACACATCATTTGGGTTGAAACTGACTTATGCTAGCTAATGAAAGCCACTGTTAATATTTTAGGAATTTTGCAAGTTGGTTGATGTCATGTGTATAGCCTTAAATAAGTGAGGAAGGATCATCATATAATGGAAATTGAAAACTCTTGCATTTGTCTTTCTTCTGGATCAAGCTACTGGTGTACAGACAAGATGTGCTCTGATTCCCAGAACCTGATCTCCTTCAGACCTGAGTTACTGTCTTAGTCTCACAAAAGACTTTAAACCCTTCATTCTTACCAGATTTTTCTCCAGGGACAAGAGTTCGGTCTTCTTTCTCCAGTCTTGTCTCTTGCTCCAAATGACCTGCTCCAAGATCTTTCCTAGAATCTGTTTAGCTAAGTTTATCATTACTTTATTCTTATCTCTTATCTTGGGTCTTAAATCATCATTTTGCCTTCTTTATTATGTGATATAATTTCTTACTTTCTGTCCTAATAATCAGTTATTGATTTTTTTCCTTTGTGTTCTTTTCAAAATCTGGATTACTGCTAGTTTGTGCTTCTGGGTTTGCTTTACCCTTCTCTCAGTCTTGTCTGTCCCAATTAACAGAAATAACTCAATATTATTTTTGTAGAATTAAAGGAAATTCACTATACTCTCCCTAGAAATATTTTCCCATGTTATTAGTCTTTAAATTATTTAAATGTAATCTGTTAGTGGTTTTAATTTTAAAACCTAATTTAGCATTTTAATAAATAATAACATTTAATATCCCTAATGAGAGTACACCATATATAAAGTATTTAATCTCTCAACACAGCATCTATATTTTCTCATAAAATAACTAACATTAGTTATTTCTGTCCATGTTTCAGACACTGTTTTGTGGGCTTTGTGTGTATTAATTCACTTAATTCTACAGAACCCCCAAGAGACATATACTATTATTACCATCTCCACTTTAAGAATGAAGAAATTAAGATAAAGAGAGGTCATATAGCTAATAAATGGCAAGGCGATGATTTGAACTGAGGCAGTTTGACCCCAGTGCCATGCCCTTAGCCATTCTGCTATCCTGCCTCTTCCTAGCACGAAGCACAGAAATATTACTTCTGAGAAACTCTCCATTTCCTTATGGTTAGTGTTGAGAGCTCACGGCATGCAGCAGAGAATTTAAGAGGGCAACACCAACAAGAGATTTTCCAGCCAAAAACGTTCTTTCTCGTATGCAAGGAGGGTTGTTAAATGACTTAACAGAGAGGCCATTGAGCCACAGAGTGATGAGCTAAAAAGTAAATACACTTCTTCATTCACTATTCCAACATTTTAGTTGTTTTCCTGAGCTTTAGTAATAGTATTCAACAGTAAATGTAACAGTATTGTACAGTAAATGTAGAATAGTAAATTGGGGGAGGAGATAAACAAATTATTTAACAAAAAGCTAAACATTAAACAGAATTCAATTCCTTTCTGCTATTTGGAAAACAGAAAAATGCTTAAAGGTGAACATATCAATATTTTTTATTTGAGCATAAAATTATATACATATATATATATTTTGTTTTATTACAAAGTTCACACTGATAAATTTATAAATTCTGTAGTTATCACTAGCACCAGAATAACCCTGAAAGAGTTTCTGCAATGATATTTTGATATTTATCCTTAGGAAAATAAAACCAAGTTATATCTATACAGGTTTTGAGATTTGGTATGTTGACTCAAAAATGGTGAAATCATAGTGAGAAAAAGGTCAAGAGACAATCATTATTAATCCTACAATCAAGAGTGTTTTCTGGAAAGTTCACACAAAATGTAAAACCTGGTGAACTGAAAGGCCTCAGGAATCATCTGGGTAAAACAAATTATTTCCAGATAATGAATACTAACTTTATAGTTTTAGAACTGCTCAGCAGAGAGAAGGCTATTTAATCTAGCAAAAATCTGAGTGATTTACTGCATAATCCCAATTCTAGTCTTTAGTTCTATTCTCTGAAATTCAAAGGGAAAAACATGAACCCAAAGGCACGTTTCAGATAGGAGCCCTTGCTTTGCCCTTTGGGTTCCATATGTGGGAGACCCACCTGCATAGTGACCCTGGGCCTGGTTTATGGCGCAGCCCTCCTTTGTTAATTCTTCTTACATCTTATGGCCAAAAGAAGAGTAGAAGGGAGTCTGTTGGTTCATTTCTATATATAATCAGAAGCAAAACTGGTTGAGTCTATTGAACAGCTTCGATCTGTCCTGCCTAGCTCAACAGATGCTCAAACAAAGCAAGAACAGCTCACACAGAAGTAAGCAATAGATTTTGACTACAGACCAACTTAGTCAAACTTTGTGTTTGAATAGCTCTTTCAGGCCATTTTTGTCTCACTTTTGAGTAGAAAATATAAGTCTATGGGACCTATGCTTAAAATGATTTTGGAATAGGAGGACAGATCTTGGCAAGTATTAGTGACGGAGACAAACCTGTGCTTTTCTGTTTTATCTTTGGTTGCACTTCCTTACCGCTCTGCCTGATGTCTGGCACCAGCACTTAGCTCCTAGATACACAGGACTTTTGCTTCTCTACTCTACCTACTGCTCTCAGCAGCCACACTTGCCTTCCTTCGTCTATTCCTAGGCTTCCTCTCCCTTTCACATGATAATATACTCCTGTTCTGATGTGAACCCGGAGGACCCCAAATCCTGCTGCATGGTGACCAGACAAATCAGACCTTACTCCTACTACCTATGCAAGTATTAAGCAATATCTTAACCCAATAAAAATTTTTTTTTTTTTGGTACTTGGGATGAACCAACCCAATTAAATCAAGCATTTCCCTAAGGAAGTACTTTCAGGGCTGGATCAGTATCTGATAGGTGTTCTATTACCAGTCAAGAATGCTTTGGTGTATTTAAACCAAATAAGAAGAGGCTTAATCCATTTGTGCATGAGGCCAGCCTTGAACATTGGCATTTATTTAAATACCCTCCAGAGACACTCAAGTCTTCAGTGCTGCACACACAGAGATTCAGATCAAACATGCACATGCACGCTGACATTTCCTCTCTCCTTCCCAGGGTACTCATAATATTTAAGGCCAAACTGATGTTGGAAAACCCCCCTGAGAATGGAGTTGTTCCTGAGGGATTTGCCTAATGGGGCCACTGGCATTTCCTACTTCACCAGAGAATTGCAACAAGTGATGATTTTGCAGTCTCCAGGGATTTTAGTAGCATGGAACTCAAAATTGTAATCCATTTAGAAAACCAAGAAATAAAATGTGTAGGAGACAGGACTCTCTTCTTGCTCTCCCATCTCTTCACTACAAATTGCTATCTGCTTTTCAAGGGGCATTAAATAATCAAAAGTAACTACTACTATTCATATTTTAGCATGAACAAAACAACATATTTATATGCCTGTCCTTTGATTCTCACAAATATTTCTCTCTCTCTCTCTCTCTCTCTCTCTCTCATCTGGGCTTATGGGAAGGCTTTGAGGGAATGGGACTTTTCCAAGACCACCTCCCTATACTCCAACAAAATAATTTATTAAGATTTTAATAGATACTTTTTTCTCATTTTTTTCAACTACATTTTGAGAAAGTAAACTTGGTCTTTCTTTCTTGGGCCTATTGTCATGGAGTTAAAATAAAAGTAGACCAAAGACAAATCCTTTTCTGTTTTCTTTTCTAATATGAACTTCTTAAGGGGACAATTCTCAGGAGCAGAAGTGAAAGTCTTTGGAGGGGAATAGAAAGAAAATTTATCACTGTGGGGAAGCAGCCATAATTTGGAGTGACCTGGGTATATGCTTATATTTTACAGAACCTCAGGGCTGAAGCAGGACCTCAAGGGTAAATGATTGCATGATTCACCCAAGAAAGCTCAACTGTGGGTCCCAGCCTCAGCAAAGATATGCTGTCCAAGAAAGAAGGCACAAGCCTACCCTCAGGGACACATGGACTTGGGCAAAGACAGGTGATGGTGACCAGAGACAAAAGAGGATGCCATAAATGAATATTTTGCATAAAATTTGTGATCATTTATGTAATTATGGGCTTGGGAACTAGATGCTATATTACAGTCACTGTAATTGCTTTGGTGAACCAGGACTGCTGATGTTTTTAATCTGATTGAAAACTCTGAGCTTGTTAGGTACCATGTGAACCGGTTAAGCTGGGAGGTGTGGCACTGCAAGTGGGGTTTCCTCTCCGCAGCTCCTAGTGCTCAGAGCTCATATTTAGATGGATTTAATGGGAAAGATTCAGCGCAGTCACTGTGCTGTGTGCTAGCAACAAGGAGCAATCCAGCCTCTGTCTCTTATTCAGTTGTTCTCTAATTTATTGTATGGACACGGGTTAGACGGTGTTTCTGAGTAGCCAGGTCAGGCAGCTGGCATCAGACACCGGGATGGTTGAGGTGGGGGGAGGGGCGGGATGGAAATGGATCCCATGAATCATGAAGTTGATAGCTTTCTGTGTGGGGAGTAATAGCTTATACAACACACTGCAGGAGGCTGTAGAAATTGTTTAAAAATCAAATCCCTCTTTAGATTTTCCAACTCCTTGAACAACTTCTAATATTTTCTAGCCAGAGTCATGGACATATACCCTCTGCCTTTTGATGGTAAGCAGAGAGATTTTATTATTGTTGCTTCAGAGTAGGAAAATTTTTATGATTCTGTATTTGAGTAAAAATCTTTTAATTCCAACTTAAGTTAAATGAAAGCTAAGAAACAACCTACAGATTTGCGTATGGTATTTGGTCATTACACTGAAAAAAGAAAAACAATAATGAAAGGAGAGGGTTTAAATGGAAAAATCCTTCTCTCTAATCCCTCATCTCCTCCTTGTCCTCCTGTCTTCCCTCTTCAATACACCGACCTCAGAGAAACATAGCAGAGCCACAAATTATGGTGAGGTGAAACTCCTACTTAATAATGACATTCCTTAAGTTAGCAAAATCTGCCAACATCTGCAAGCCCCTCTACAGAGTTGTGAGCCAAAGCTGAAAATCATGTGTGACAGTGCTGCAGAAAATACAATTGATTCCAGTCTGATTGTGTCAGTTCCAAACAGAGACAATATTGATGATGCCGAACAGTAATCTTATTGGGCTTGGACCCAACTGAACATTGGTCTTCATCAACTCATTATTCCTCTATCAGAGGGATCTCTGTAGACTGATCTTGCCAGCACCTCTTGATGTGTCTCACAAATCACTGTTCTGTTGGCAGGCAGATTTGAGTACTGCACAGTAATTGCTGGGATTTCCTTCTCTCTCTCTCTCTCTCTCTCTCTCCCTCCCTCCCTCCCTCCCTCCTTCTCTCTCCCTTCTCCATGCCTCACTCATTGCCAGAGACAGTGACTACATTTTAAAAGTCATTGCCATCTGAAAGACCATAAACTTCCTAACGAAATACAGTACATAGATGTTCAGTCCTTGGTGAAGCCAAGAGCTATGTCTGTCCCACCAATTCGTTTAGACTGGCAAAATAAAGCATTGCATTTCCTCCCTTCTCCCTTCCCTTCAGTCAGTTAATTAGAGAAATCCCTACATGGTTTAGAAGTCTGCAGCATCGCTGGTAAGGAAGTTCAGCTTTGCAGCTGAAGGGTCTCATTTGGATGATTAGCATTGTCTCTGCATTTTTAGCAAGTTTTAAAAGTGTATTGTCTCAAAAGTCATGGTGTGTGAGAGGAACAAGGCATTGGACATAACATTTTGGACTAATAAATTGTCTCCTGTGATTTTAATGTGCCTTTCTTTAGAGTTAATTGGACAATCCCATGAAAATAGAAATCTTCTAGACTCATTATATTGGAAAGACACTAAAATGTAAGTAGCGTTCAGGTGGTTTAGTCCGGATAAAGTTAGGTCTTTATCATAGAGCTATAGTTAGTTTTCCTGCTGGTGAAAGTGTATTCCAGACGGTGTGTATACAGGCCTTCTTCCATGATGACCCGGATGAGGAGGTTTCCGAATGCGTGTTTAATGTCATTTGTTCTCAACCACGGGAATTCATCTGTTGCTCTAGGAATTCATAACACTTTGATCTAGCAATAATAAATTAAATTCCAAACATCTAATGACCTCTGTGAAAAGGCTCAGGTCCCTATATCCTCTGTGGTTTCAACAAAAAGGGCTACTAATGTGGCACTTATGCCCATCATGAATGGACACTTGAGGCCACTGACAGGCTGATTCTTTTTTTCCTCTGACTTCCTTTGGTTTTCACGCTTTTCCTTTCAGAGAAATATGTTATGAAAAGTTAAAACAAGCATAGGTAACTGATTTTAACAGAAAGGAGTATTTTACAGGTTTAACCAAGGGAAAATAATACACGATAAAAATTTCACATCCAGTTCCATGGAGGTTCCCGAGAACACCTCTTGTGCAGTAAGAAGCAGCTCAGGTCTGTTGTCTTTCTTGCTGTCCATCACTTCTGAAGCCTGCAGTGTGCTTTTGGCAAGAGGCCTGCCAACACAGTCAACTGTACCATGCAACTATGCAGTGATACTCTGACACCAGACAGAGAAGAAAAAGGCTGTGTGATGTCCTCACTCCACTTCTCAGGCAGAGTTGTTTCCTGCTCCTGACCTATGCTAAAGACTATTGCAACTGAGGGGGAATCATGTGACAATAAACCTCAAAAAACTCACTTGTGATATATTGATTTTACTCTTATTTTCTACATTTTTCCAAGTTGGAGAAGATAATTGAATATTTGAGTTTAAACAACCTCTGAGTTGGATGGAAAGACTAATGTAGAGGAAAAAAATAAACAAAGGGTATTTAATTATCTGTAAATTAACTTTAATTACTCCAGGAATACTTAACAGCACAAATTTCTATCAGGTTGACAGTGCAGGTAACAGGAAGTTGACTATCCAGAGTCCATCGGCCACAGTTGTCCTCTCTTTCCTTCTGTGACACTTTTATGAGAGTAAAAATGTCAAAATACGATAGCACAACTTGGCCATCCTGGTCCGCCTTGGAGTCATAGTGGGTGACGTGCAAGAAGGTGCAGTGTGTCTCAAGCACACTCTTTATGTGTTCTTTCAGGGGCGGAATATTGATATTCCTGAGCTCAGTGCATATGCACAGGGGCACCTGACTGAAAAAAAAATCATCTTTTACAGTTGACCCATCACCAAAGCACAGAACATCTTTTTCTCTGCCTTCAAAAATTGACAAACTTGCTCACATCAAGAAGCTTGATCACTGTAAGAAATGATGACAGTTGTTACTGGAATATACTGAATGGTGATGCTCTCTGGTCTGAAAGTTTAAGAAATTATATGTCAGAACTGACAGAAAATTAGAACATAAATCTACCTTTAACCACAGAGCAGCAACAAATATTGTACAAATATTATTTTTATTTAATTTACTTGAGTGTTAATTTTTTTCTTCAAAATTTTCAGGCCTTCTTCAAGACATCTACCACTGAAGATGAGAAAATCTGTTATCAGTGTGAAATGGAGGAGGAGACTTTGTATGATTCTCTTATGCTATATACTGTCACCTTGAACACAGGGGAAGTTGAGGCTTTAGGAGTTACTTATGGGCTTCAAAGTTCTAAGATATAAGATTCAGAAGGCTTATGACATTAAAGATGGCTTAACCCTACTCTAAGGCGATTGTTTTGAACAGGAAACTTTTATAAACACCAGTTCAGAAAACTCGGTCAGTTACATACATTTCTTGAAGCTATTTAAATGAGTGAGTCTTTTAGTCCTGTCCTTCCAAGAAAGAAATGTACTGTTAGAAGTTTGGCCCAAACACTTTAAAAAGTGTTGTGAGATTGTTGCCTTTAGGTCTACACTTTTTGTATGAACAATCAGGACCAGCCTCTTTGATACGTCACCTGTTTGACCACAGGTTAGGTTTGCTTAGACTCTGCTGGTGTTATTTTGAAATTCTTAATTTTTTCAACAAAAAGCCCTACTTTTTTCTTTTGTGAAGGGATCCACACGTCATATAGTCAGTCCAATGAGGGACGTGATTTGCTGTCACATGAAATTTCTTCCTTCCTCATTTTATACCTCATAAAAATTATGGTAGAGATCTATGGGAAGCGGTATAAATAAGGAGTTGTTGGATCTTCAA
Organism: Hydrochoerus hydrochaeris; assembly: GCA_004027455.1. Taxonomy (NCBI): domain Eukaryota; kingdom Metazoa; phylum Chordata; class Mammalia; order Rodentia; family Hydrochaeridae; genus Hydrochoerus; species Hydrochoerus hydrochaeris. The sequence continues at coordinate 183,040 of PVLA01000482.1, forward strand.
TAAGTCCCAGCTCTCTTGTGTGACACCCAGAAAACCCTTTCATACATTTCAATACACATACATTGTCATTTAACTTGACTTCCAGAGGATATTGGTAAAAATCTCCCCATGGGACCAATCAATTCCGTTTTAAATTAGACTTACACTTTCCACAAACATCATAATGGCATACAAAAGTAACACTCCACACTTACTATTCTTTGAAAACCAGAACATAAGATGAACCAGAATCTTCATAATAATATTCCCTAAGTGCAACTGGAAATAAAATTGAAAGCTAATACCCACCTCACAAAATACTGCCAGTTCTGACTTTCAAACTTTTTATTATAGTACCATTTTCAGATGTTTAATGAGAATTGTTCAAATTATGATGATATTTGGCAATAAGACTGTCAAAACCTGAATCCTTAAGAAGCATACCCAGGTAGCTTTTGTCGTTACATCAGCTCATAAGGTCGGGCTTAGATCCTGGTTTTGTCCAGATCAGCTGCCACTTTCCCCCGGCAGTTCCATCATGATGTGCAGCTGGCCACTGCTGCAGTCCAACGATCACCACCTCCACCTTGCAAATATTTGCATGGTTAATATTTTCTGCTGTGTGTGTTTCCAACCATAAACACAAACAGCTTTTCATTTCAAATAAGTGTGGAGGGGCAAGGTCATATGTTTTTATGAATTAGCTGCTGTGGAAACTTATAATTTTTACAGAAAATTTCATTTTTCTGGGAATAAAATGAAAATTTAATACTTGTGAACACTACTTTTCATTTTCACACTATAAAGTGACAGCAAGAATAATATATATTTATATATGAAATTTTTAATTTGGGGTGGTGGTTGCAGTGCACTTCTTTTTTTTTGCATTTACTTAGCACTTCTTTTAACGGTAGGAGGCGCTTATAATTTTGAGGCTTGTGTTCCCTCTACTTTTAAAAACAGAACTGTTCGGCAGCTTGCCAAGTTACCGGCATAATAAACCAGGGAAATAAAACATAAGTTGTCAAATACTTTGAGAAAAATTTTCTGATATCAGGATTCAATGCTAGAAAGTGCTGCACTCATGAAGAAATCTCAAGGATGCAGAAAGCACTTATTTGCTTTTCTAATAATAGAGAAAGAGTTTTCCTTCTGCAAGGTTCTAGTGAAATAAATTTGTCTTTTATCATGTTTGTATTTTGAACCATTAATAAAATGCAAAGATCTGTGACCTTTTCATTCATGTCTGACCATTTAACTAATTTGAGGGAGTTTTAACTTACATTACCACTCTAAAAGTTGGTCTAGAGACAATACTTACCAAGGTACAGTCCTCACTACTATATTAGAGAAGTATAAGAGATGATTTTAAATCCTACAGAAATGAACTTTTTAAAATTTTAACCGCGTGCACATTTTAAGGAGTAATGGAAAATATGTGTGCTGTATGTACATGTGTAATATCAACCTCAAATTTTAGTTATTCCTCTTAGCATTGCCCTGAAAATAGCCAGCAGGTCATCAATCTCATACTTTCACAGTATTAAGCATCGTGTCACTGCTAAATCAGGGCCACAACTTCCTGAATGACTTCTCTGCTTCTACTCCTGCTTCCCTAAAGTTAATCTTCCTCATGGGAATCGGGGGAAAATAAAAATTCTAAGTGAGACTGAATCATTCTTCTGCTTAAAGTCCTCCAGTAGCTTCCCATCTCACCCAAAACTAAAGTCACTATCCTAACTGCGACCTATAAATTCTCCGCTCTGAATTCTTGAATGACAGATTGTTCCTTTTTCCTCTCTTACCATTCTCTTCCTCTCTGCCCCAGCTTCCATGCTGTTTCTCAATTGTGGCAAAGAGAAATTGGCTTTAGAACTTTTAGAGTTCTCTGTTCCCAGCCATCCACATCGATATCTACTTCATTTCAAACCTCTGCTCAATTGTAACTTGCCTTGGCCCTTTCACTAGCACTTTCACATTCTATTCCTTTACCAGGCATGTTTGTTCACAGCAGCTATGGTAGACTGAAGGAATGGCTTGTATTGGTCTTTCAATCCCATGTCCACATCCTTTACTGTGTGACTGGTAACCTTTCTCCCTCTGAAGCTGGGCATAGCCATGTATAATTAATTGTGATGTCAACTTGAATGAATTAAGAAATGCCTAGGGGATGGGCGGACAGAGATCTAGGAGTTTCTGTGGACTATTGACTTCTAGGCACAGAGGAGGAGGGAAGGCCCACCCCAGCCGTAGATGGCCCCAAACAATAGGCTTGTAGCCTGGATGCCATAAAAAAGAAGAAAGTCTTCTGCTTTTGCTTCTTTGGAGGGGCTTGAGTCTAAATCTTGCCTTTGGATATTGGTCTCCACTTCCTTCCTGCCTCCAGTGCAGACCCTTTGAACTTCTGACACAGATTCGCACTGGAGTTTGCAGTAAACTCCTTGCCTTCGACTTTCAGCTGACTCCTCTCACTCTTTATCATGCAGAGAGCCATTTTGGGTTTTTCCACCCTGATTCTGCAGACGACAATTGTAAGCATTATTCTATATTAAATCTGTTATTTCGGTGAACCCTGACTGATACACTGTGTGAATGAGACTTTCTTCAGCCAACTGCAGACCTGAAAAAGCCACGTTCATGTCTGTTTGTTATTCTTCCTGTACTTTCTATGAGAAGAGGTTGGAGGACGAGGTTCACAGATCACAACTGTCTTACTCCAGGAATCATAGCCACAGCTTCCTACATCAGTAATAGTAACTGACTTGCAGTTGTTTGAGCACATCCTGCTGGAATCAGAAGGGCTAACCAGCAAGCCCGAGGATCCCGAAGGAAATAAAGGCTCATTACTTTTAAGATACTCAGTATCATAGTGCTTTATTATGATGTAGCATGATGGCAAAGTGTGGTTAGGTCATAAGATCCCAAGAAGGAATGCTATCAGGTACATTAATCAGTAGATGATGTTAGGTACAAAGAAAACATTTATTAATTTTATCAAACTCAGGGTATTTTACGGATGATATTGCTGAGGATAAGTATGAAGTAGGCAGCACCATAGTAACCCATTGAAGCCATGTGCGTTGCAAATGCACTTGTGGGATGGCCCATATTTGGGGGGAGATTCTAGCAATCAGAAAGTTGTCCCACTAGGGACTAAGGTGGTAAACGCTGCCTTAGGTACTGGGATGTAAAACAATATATTTTAATCTATGTAAACAGACAGACATAGGGTTCTATAGATTATTTTTATGGAACTTCCATAGACATTTACTGTAAATTCAAAATAGTCAGATAAGCAACTTGGACACAGCATCTAATAAAGTGCCTCAGCAACCCAGGAAGACGCTTCCATGACATTTTTACACATTTGATCTCAGCCAAAAGGCTGAGAAGCAATACCATGACATGTTTTAGAAATACACAATCACAAAAAACATTTATCATTACTCTTTAATATTAAGGAGTGGGGAGTCTCAAGTCACTCTTTGGTCAACAGACATTCACTGATGAACTCAACTGCTCAGCATAGGCCTAGCCTTAGCCTGAGCACCAGGAAAACACAACCAAAACAGACATGGCTTCTTTAATTTTTTAAAAAACAAAACAGGACAAAACAAATCACACTTTTTAGGAAACATTAGGGCTCAGTTGGGAAATATGGAATACAAAAATGAAAATACCTCACTAGCTCAGAGAATCTGCTTTCTGATTTCATCTATCAAAGTCTCAAGTCCCATGACTACCAATCACTTATCATTGAATATTTATGTAATAATCAGTAATGCTGAAATGCTTGTATGTAGTTGTCAATCACTGTGAACTCGGTATTGGGGAGTCAAAAGATAACTGATGTATCCAAACAGTGCACTCAATCAAACAGCAGAGCTGACAGGCAGGATTTCTTTCACAAAATTTATGAAGCAAGAGAAGGAAGAGTGACTTTTTACCACTGTGATCAAAACTATTCTGTTCCTGCTTTGCAGAACAAATTATTTTAAGTTTATATAATACTGACTATGGTCTCACATACATTGGTGCTAAGACATTGAATTTCACACTTTATTGTTATTGTCCAACTAAGCCAAAGATGATACTGCTCTATGCTTAGTCTGCCATATATACATGTAGGGAGTGTCTGTGTCTAGGACATGAAACACTGAAATTTCCTTAACAGATTCCATTGACATTCTAGTAAAAGGCAGACTGTTAAGTTAGTCTGGTTATATTTATGTACCATTTTTTCACTTGAACTCTACTTAATTGAGGACAGACATTGTGTTTTCCCTTCCTTTGGACTCTAATTATACCTTACCATGTGCAAATAGGTTGTCCAATAGTTACTGAGTAATTTGATTTAATTGAGTTATAATTTCTGTCCACTCATGGGAGTTAGGATAGACAGAAAAAATAAATACAGGTATAGAAAACATGGAATGTCAATATTTTGTCTCTCTTACTAACTTAAAACTCTGTGTCAGATTCTCCTCAGTTCAGCATATAAGCATTTTAATCACTAGAGGAGTTTACTACCCCCAAAGTTACCTGATCTGTCTTACTTTTCTTCAAGGTAAAAACACCTAAATTTCCAGAAGCTAAATGTAGTCATGCTACTCCTTTTCTCTTAGCACTTGGGAGGCTGAGGCAAGGAGATCGCAAGTTTGAGCTCTGCTGGTGTATATTAGTGAGCTCCTATCTCAAAAACATTTTAAAGTGTAAAGGAACACCCAATTGCCAGCTTTCACAAAGCCCAGTTTCAGGTCCTCCTGAACATTATCTAGAAATCCCCAAACCTTTATTTTTTTGGATTCTAGGCAAAACAATGCCATGCAGGCACTACATGATGAGATCACCTCCCCTAGTTCAAACCTATTACCCAATGACAGGAATCCTGGCAGACTTCTTTCCAAGCTTAACAGTTATGTCATTGGAGCCAAACTACCCCACAAGCATATGCATTGTTTTGGAGTTATGAAATTGGAACTGAGTTCATAATCATCCAAGCCCTACCCCATAATACTGGTCCCCAATCTTTGATTGGTTGATGAGGCCATTCCTCCTCTTAAGACCTGCACCCCTTTGTTCCTCAGATTGAAGCTCTTTCCCTGTATTTCTCACATTCCTTTCTTAGAGGACTCTTGAAGCTGAGTCTTTGTCAGAGCTGTGCCTCCTCTTTGTATTCTCTTCTCAATTAGAACTTTTCCCTGTAAATTTCTGCTGACCACCCCAGCTTTAATTTCCATTATCACCGAAGCAAGGGCCTGTGCTTGGTATGATAAATGATAATGGTAAACCCTTGGCCCCATGGATTCCAATCCATTCCAATGGCTTCCAATCCATTGCTGCAGTAACACTAGTGAGAGTAGGGTACAGCACCCACTGCGAAGGATCTTTTAAGTGTGTTTCCAAATTGGCAAACTAGTTTGAGAAAGGTGTTCTTTGAGCTTGGGCTGAGATGACACAATTGAACAAATATATTCTTCTCTAATGTCAAGCATCAAAGATTTTGCTACACTTTAAATCTGATTCAGGTGGTGAAGCATCTGGAAGTCATGAAGGCACTTACAGAACATCATAAAATGTTGACATATAAAGCTTAAAATTATGTAATGCACCATTTTGTGCTAACTCAGATGCCATCTCATGATAGATTCTTCTGTGGATGAAGAGTAAAAGGAGCCAAAATTACAAAACTCTATGAAAGGAACGGTTTAAAGAAATTTAACTTTTTAAAAATTAGTGAGTTGGGAAAAGTTTCATTATTCTCCTCTGGTTGTGAAACCTCTAAATACATCTATCACAAACATTGGTTTAAATTGCCTAAATGTGTTTCCAACTTATGTCTGACTAAAAGTTAAGAGCAAGTCTATAAGATTATACTTTCTAGACCAAAAGATGGAAATACTAGGCTGGATAAAATTATTTTTCCCCTTTTAAAAGTAAACTAAGAATAAATAAACAAAATTGGTTACAGCCCCATCATTGCAGCTAGAGAATTAGAAGAATTTGCATTAGTTTGATTCTTTTGCTTTGCACATTTCTATCCACCTTGATATTTTGGAAAAGTAAAAAAAAAAATGTTATAAGGAAAACATCTGTTGCTACTCATGTCATTTTTCATCTTCATCAAAGTCCATGAGAGCTTAAGAGAGGGTCTCCCTCCTTTGTCTCTGTCTCTGTCTCTGTCTCTGTCTCTGTCTCTGTCTCTCTCCTCCTCTCTCATTCTGTGGGTTGTGCACTGTTTATTTCATTAAAATTTTCAGAACAAAAGACTGCTGCTTCTCTCTCCGTCCCTTTCTCTATCAGTAGAATTCCATTCCCCTCCCCAGGTTACTCCCAGGCAGGCAGTTGCCTCTGCCTCCCACCTGTCCAAAGCTCCTTCCGAGGTCTGCTGTATCTTCTCCCTGCCAGTTTGCTTCCATTTTTATTTCCATATTTCTTGCCTTCCTGTAGTCCGTTCTTCACTCCTGGACCCAATTTTAATTTTTTATTTCTCACTCTTTCAAACATGGTAACTTTGGAATTAAATGCTTAATTAAAAAATGTTTTCTCTTCCATTCATAAACATCTCCTGAGCACTTCCCACCCCCAAGCACTATTTCACATTTTAAGAAAGCAGCAGGGGACCGTATAGGTGAGGGTCCTGCACGGGCGAAGCCTGTGCTTTAGGGAGGGGGCTGGGGGTAGATGCGCATCCTTACAGAAGTCAGGCGAATTTAAGTGTTATGTTCAGTTGCCAGATTTGACAAAGAAAAATACCAGATGCCCAGATAAATTTGAATTTCAGATAAGCCACAAATAATATTTTAACCTAAGTATGTCCCATAGGATATTCAAATTAGTTTGACTAAAATTAAATTAAAACAGAATAGAGATGGTACTGAGGCCACTTCACGTCTATCCCCTTGGAAGGACTTCTGCAGCCCGTGTCCCTCCCTGTGTCCTCAGTCTGACTCTTCTGTGTTCACTCACCTTTCTTGTGCTCCAGGCTTCCTTAGGTAGATTTTGCCTGTTCTCAGGTTCTACCTTCTTTAAACATTTTTTTTTTTTTTTTTTTTGCACAAAGGCAACACACACCATCCTCTCCTTGTACAAATCACTTTTGCCTTTCCTCCCCACGTCGCGCAGGTAACGTAAAGGAGTGTCCCCTCGGGTAATGTCAACATTCTGAAGCTGGAACTTTAGCTGACCTCAGTGCTCTGTTGCCAAGTTTTACCAAGGTTCTTATTTGTTTTTCTATTTCCAATTCCTGAGCACAAGAATCGAGAGGAAATGCTCTTGTGTCAAACAACCCAGAGATTAAATCCTGATTCTGCGGTCCACTAACCGTGAGGCTTCACGCAGGACCCTGGAGGTACCTCAGTACCCTGTGGAACACAGTAGTGTCTAATTCTTGACAGTAGTAAACATTATTAAATATATAACATATGTTACATATTAAGTGTATTGTTCCACAGAATGTCTGCACAAAAGAAAGCAAGTTGGCTTTCTTTTTCCTCCAGTCCCTCCTAACTCCCATTATTAGCACCTGCATACTATTTCGAGTGGCACAGCAGTGGGAAAGCCATTTTCTTTTTACTCCTGAAGAGCTGCAGACAGAATCCATGCATGTTAGACAAGCACTCTAGCACAGAACTACGTTTCAGAAGACTTATAAAGAATAAAATCCTTCAATATAATGCGAGTGTGGGAAGGAACAGTGTCCAGTATCACAAAACAGAATAAAAAGAAAAACAGGAAGAAATGAATGAAAAATGGCTTTTATAATTTTACTTATTTTTATATGCATCTGATTCCTTGTATTGGTCACACTGAGTAATAAGAAACAAGTGTGTTATTTCTTTCAGAGAGAATAAGCTAACCAGGATGAAAAAATAAATATAATTTACAGCACCACACTCCAAAAACAGATTATGATATGTGAGTTAAATGTTGTTCATGCCTAGTCACTAATCTTTTCTGGAAAGTAAATTTACAGGAGACAGAATCAATTTCTTTTGTAAGAGACCATTCTTCTAAATGCGTAAGCTTTGGGTCACTGGAAAAAGTATTCAGTGACAATCATGATGATGGCCCCCTGATGATATGTCCAAGAAAAATTGGATTAAATGGCAGGTTTCCAAACCTACTGTTCGGCAGAAAATTACTCATTTCATATACACTTTTGTAACTGATGTTTTTGGTATTATATTATCCATTGTAGTTGTATCTGTAGCCAAGTGTGCAAATTTAATTCTATAATACACCTTCTAAGGTTATGAGCAACAAAATCTTTAGAGTTGAAATGCTGTATGTTTGGTCTTGGCACAAGAATACAGGAGAAGCTTAGGACAAAATAATATATCCCATCTGCCTGTCAGAGTAGTAGGACTGTAAAAATCATTATTGCTATAAATCTATAGTACCCTTATATTATTATAAGTTTGTAGTTATACTTTTTGGATATGAGAAGTATGAAAGAAATACTTCTGAAATAAGCTCTAAACTACAGGGTAGCTGAAACTGAAAACTCCATTAGAATGACAGCCAAAAATTATTCTAGACATGGTTCTCTCTCCTCAGAAAAAAATAAATCTTTGGGGTAAGTAAAAGCAGGTTAGAATTAAAGAGATTACAAGAGTATAGATAGAAAAAGGGAACATACTAACCCAGAAATGGCTATAAGAAGTTACTGCATTGCTTTGATTATGTGAACACTCTAAATTGCAATGTGAAACAAAATGTCTCTTTGAATGTTCTGGAAAAATAAATAAATAAACTGGGCTTAAATGGCCATTAAAATATGTCTATTTTTGTAACAAAAATACCATAAAACTTAATTTTCCATTACTTTCATATTTACTTTAGGAATGTAATTATTCCCTGTGAATGAATCCAACTTTTAACTTCTACAATTCAATTCATAGTGATTCTAAATACTTTAGTTGCACTTAAAAAAATTAAGACCTAAATTATGAGATTTTGGGACAAAATATTTGTCACATAGTATAATAATATTTGGGCTTATTCTATTTTTAGATTATGACCCCAATCCTATTTGGAGTGAGAAGGATCTACATTAAATGGCAGGAAGAGAATAAAAGACTCCTTTCCCCAAATATCTGTCAGGGGCCTGGATGTGGTGTTGCTTGCTTCCTGTTTCCTTGGTGAATTTCTTATGTTAAATGAAATAAATCAGACACATAACCTTAAATGTCCATTGATTTCTCATACATGAGGAATCCAAAATATAAGTATGGAGCAAAATAAAAGGCAGATAACAGGACATAGGGAGGCATGTCTTTCTCTAACGCAATGGAGATCAAGAAATGGAGGGGGACCATGAAGCAGAAATGAAAATAGATTATGATGTTCTGTATAAGGACCAACTCTTCAATGTAATGTAATAAGCATTATATGCTGTAAAAATGCACTAATAAAAATAAGAACTACAAAAAGAATAACTTCAGGAATAAACAAAGGCCTTGGAAAAAACTATATTCCTTCAAAATCCTACCATGCCTGATTTAGGGGAAAATATGTGGAGTGGAGAGCCAACCAGGTAGTTAGTTTCCTTGAAATTCCCCTTGCAAACCTAAGGTACTGCTACCTTGCTTCAGACCAAGTAAGTAACTCTTGGACAGAAAAGCGTATCTAAACTGACCACGGAATTCAGCATTTAACAAATTCTTAAGTGACGAAGCACAGAAGGTAGAGCAGTAGCATTGGATGAGGAAAATATAACAGGCGTAAATGAGAGAGAAAAGGAAGGAATACACTCTAATTCTATACTTTCAATTTGTGAAAAGGGTAGAAATTAATGTTCGGAGAAGCTAAATAATTTTACTAAAGTGCTGCAAAGAAGCAATGGGCCGAGCTGATAATTGGATCTGGCTCAGACGACACCAGACAGGTTTTTAGTATAGTTACTGAACCAGACTAAAAAGAATCTTCACGATATCTGCCACTAGGAAAAGGATATATTAAGAATTAATTTATAATTTGTTGTAAATTCCTCCATTCAGATTGCCACAGGATGGGAAAAATCCATTTCCTTGGCCTGCCCAGTGTGAGACAGGGGCAGGTGGCAGTGCCACTGTCCTCAGCGTGGGCTGGTCTTTTCACAAGTCCCAAGCAACCTGCAGTGACCTGCCCTTGAAGCGATGGTTTAACAACCTTTGCCCAGACACTCTCTGGCTCTTTGTACATCTTTAATAGTTTCCTTGATGGACTATGAAGAACTGCCGGATGACAGTTCTATTTCATTTTTGTCACTGCCTGGTGCTCCTTTTTTCTCTCTGGCTTTTTCCCAAGGGCATGATTCTATAAGCCAGTGTGGCAATGTGCGTGATGGGTATTGCTCTTTCAACCGCTGTATATTGATGCAGTGTGAGCAAGTCACGGACGTGTCAAGATTTCAGGCCTTCAAAAAAGTAATCAAGGAGTATTTTATAAACTCTAATGTCCTTTCCATTGGAAGCAAATTGAAACTGGGGATTGGGATCTGATATTAAGGGTTTACTTTAAAACACTGCTGCCAGAGGCATAAAAAAGCCCCTTTGATTAATACACCCCTGGATTTTGTTCAGTTGGAAAAAAGTGCGAGAGATGGGCTTTTGTTTCCTAAGTTTTAAATAAAGCATTTGTCATTTTTTCACACTGTTTATTGCTAATTGCACAATTATTTCATTATATGACACCAGAAAAATGTGATTTAAGGTTCCTCCTGCATATTCAATGCTTTAAGTAAATAATCACTTCAGTCAAAAATTATTTATTAAATTACATGATTCTTTGCTAAACATAATTGAGAAGTCAAGAATTTTTTATGAGTACTGCATAATGAAATAATTGAGGAATTAGTTATAAATTATCCCTTTTGTAATTTAGAATAAATAAACAATTACTATGGTTTTCTTTAAAAATGTGGGATTCTTAAAGCTCTCTCATAAAATTATGCTGATAAATGTCATATGTTTCTTCAGCAAAAAAACCCAACAAAATAAAATAGTTTTTTCTCCTCATCTCCGCAGAATCAAGATAGCTGCTTGGAGGTGTGGCTTTCTTTGCTTCTTTTGGTTATCTCAGTCAGTACAGAAGGGGCAGCTTAAATCCAAATTTGAGTGTGCAGACATACTGGGAAACACTTTCTTAATGGTCACAAACTTTCATATGCAACCAAATTTTAGCGGTGATACTAAGAGTGAGAAGAATTTTCTAAAGCTATGTAAATTTTTGTGGCTTCACCAGCAATGGTATTACCATGACACCAACTGTAAGACATCTCACATGCCATGAAGGACATGCATAAGGAACAGATTTGGATCTGGTTTTCAATGTGCATAAATTATTAGAGAGCCAACGAAAATGTACAAAATGGAAAAGTGATCTGGGTTTTTGGAAGAAGGAAAGCACTCACATGATGCAGAAGGGAGACAGAGGAGCTTCCTTTCATAAGGAAGACCAAGGAATTGGCATATGAGTTTCAAGGGTAAATATTAACAAGAAGTATTTACTAACTTCTTATAAGACCAGAACTCTAAAGTTCAACCACAAGATATGGGACTGGGAAAGTTGATATTCTAAACAAACAAACAAACAAACAAACCCAGTAAAGGCATGAAGGGGACTGGGTTTTCTCCTCTAAATCATTTGGACACCACAGTGTAGGTACTGGTGTAGGTGAAGACACAACCACAATCTTAGGTCCCTGTGGGAAGTCTGCTTAGCGCAGTTGCAGCTTGCCAGGAGTAATACATGCCTTAAGACAATTAGACACAGTTGTGCTTCACACTAGAATGCTCTCCCCATGCAAACGTATAGAAATGACAACTTTATTCTCTCTTGTTCCAATTCTGAAATTCTGAAATCCTGGAATTAGGCACCAAATATAAGATAGAATCCTAAAGTGGGCAGTCAGGGTCCTTCTTAGTCTGAACTTAGTTTACCTATCCAGTGGTATTTTCTACTTCATACACATTATACTCCAGCTGATAAATTGCTGTTTGTGGTGGACTAACTAATGGTCAACTTGTGGCACCCAGCTTATCTGCATCAGCATGGTACATGCTGCTGGGTGTGGATGGCCCACCTGAGGATTGTTGTTAATGGCATAAAAACAGAACTGGAGGGTAAGATGGTACACTATGGATTCTCCGGGAGAAGTATGTCATGCTGAGGTTCCTGATACGAACTCAGCTGTTCCAAACACTGGGAGGAGCTCAGATCCTCGCTATCACTGAGGGCGCCTGCAGTTCTCTCTAGGTGGCTCTGGTCCTTACTTTGAGCATCGCTTCCTGGCTCCAGTGCCGATCCCTCAGCCTGCTGGCACAGGTCCTTCATCCCACTGGTGCAGACTTTCTATTTTCACCACTTCCCTTTGGACCTTCCTAGTGCAGGTCCTTCGTAGAGATTTACATGAGACATTGCTGTGGTCCCTAGGCTTCCATTTGGACTTGGGCAAGACTTTGCCAAGGGATCCAGATCCTCTGCTGGATTGTTTGGATCTCCAGTGCCAGGCAGGTTTTCTGTACTCTTTTGCATTTGACTTTTTGGGTGAATATTACAAAATAATCCTTCTTGTTTTATATGTACTGTATTAAACCCATTCCCTTGTAAACCCTGACTACAACACTGTTTCCCACATGTGCCCAAATCTACCCCAAAGCCCATTATTTGGGTGTTTTTTGAATGTGTAGCCCTGCTTCAGCCTCCAGAGGCTTCCCTGTGGTGCAAGAGCTCTCTGTGGTGTAAGTTTTTGGACATTGAGTGATATGCACTTTGATCTTCTAGCAGGCATTGCCATGTCTTTTGTGGGTGTTGGAATTTCTGTTACATTTCTGAGGTTGTTTATGGCTTAGGAATGATTTGAAAAATACTGCATTTTGCAGTTGTCAGAGTGTTATCTCTTTCCCTAACCCATTTCAAGGATCATCTTCACCTAATTTATCTTGAAGCGTAAGAGCTTTCGTTTTAATCATCTTAGAGCTGTTCTCTCTCCAGCATCCCACTGGAATTCCCTCATCACTCCTGCTTTGAGGAGATCACTTTTTCACTTTTCATTATTTGGCTCTCCCATTTTCTAACTCTGGAACTGTACTTTTTTCTTCATATTTTTACCTTGTGGTCCTTGAGCCATTCCACTCCTATAAATTTACCAAGAGAAATGAAAACACACGCCTATACAAATAGTTGTGACAAGTGTTCACAGTGGCATTACTAAGAAACTGCCAACAGTTTCCCAAAATGCCTTTCTCATTTTGCATTTTCATCACCCATATATGAGTCTGTTGCCATTTAAAATTTGGGATTTTAGCTTTTCTACCTAAGCTATGTCGTGACAGCCCACTGTCACTTTAATGACTAAAAGCACTGAGTACATTTTCATGTGTGTATTTAGAACCCATATTTAATGTTCAGACAAGTTCTATTCATTTTTACATTATTTCTCTTATCATTTAACTGATTACTTCTACCTTTAGACAATTAAAAATAGAGCTGCTGCATGTTTTGTGTGATTATGATGTTTTCAGCTCACTGGAATAATATCTGGAAGTATAATTGGGAAGCTTTTTGGTTAAGCTATGTTTAACTTGATTATGAAACTGAAAAGTTTTCTCCCAAAGTAGCTGTATCATTTTTATTTCATATATATGTATAAATATACATGAGGCTATCCATGAGCATTCCTACTTGAAATCTGATTTGAAAAACATTGAATTTATGCATCAGGTTGAGGGTTGACATACAAACATTATTGAGTCTTTTTCAGTCTCGGGCAGTGATATAATTTACCTTTATTCATCATCTTTAATTTCTCTCAGAAATGTTTTATGGTTTTAGTGCATAAGTCATATGTATCTTTTGTTAACTTTATCTATAAATATTTTCATTTTCTTGATATTATATTTTAAGTTTTGAATTGGTTGTTACTAGTATACATGAATACAATTTCATTTGTATATTGACCTAATCTGTGATTCTATTGATCTCAGTTTTTCAAGTATCTTTTTTTATAGATTTATTAGGATGTTTACACAAATGATCAAGCTGTTTCCAAAATTACCTTTTATTCTTATCTGTCTGCTTTTTATATCCTTATTTATTTTTTTAATTTTGACAAGGACTTCAGTATAACGTTGAATAAAAGTGGTGGGAAATCCTTTCCCTGCCCAGCACACAAGGTCTTCCACCAATTATTATTCTGGTTTTATGTGTTTCAGACATGACCTTATCAAACTGAGAGAATTCTTTTATTCTTAATTTGATTTGATGAGTGTTATATCAATAATGAGTATGAATTTATGCTAAGTGTTTCTTCTGAATTGGAGATGATCATATAATTTGTCGTCTAGTCTGATAATCTCATGAGTTACATGGACTGTTTTCAAATATTCAACCAATTTTGTACAGTATTTCTGGGATAAACTGATCAAGACGTGTTATCTCATATCTTATCAAATTAAAACGCTAAAGACTATTGTGTCGCTGCTCATGAGCACAGTTTTCTGTATTTTTTTTCTAAAGTCTCCCGCTATTTTGGTATCGGGTCACTTCTGGTTTCATAGAATGAGGTGGTTGTGTTTTATGGTCTTTTAGCTTCTGGAAAAGATTTTGTAGAGTTGTTATTATTTCTCTTAAGCATTTATAATTCACTTGGGAAGCTATCTGGGCTTTGAATACTAATTGTCAGAAGGTTTTAAACCATAAATTTATTCAAAATATATAGCATTTTTCAGGGTATCTTTTCATTCAGTGAGCTTTGAAAGTTTGTCTTCCAACATATATGTTGTTTTTCCTAAGTTGTTAAATGTATTGGCATAAACTTATCAAAATATTTTCTTCCTATTATTTTAATTCCAGTGCTATATTTAGATATGACCTATCATTTCAGATATTGGTAGGTAATTTTATTCTACATTTTAAAATTTGTTTTAATACAGGCTTATCAGTTGTATCAGTCTTTTCATTTTTGCTTTCGTTTTCTCTTTTTCTGCTTATTTTACTGATGTCTGTACTTTCTATTGTCTTCTTCTTCTTAATTTGCTAACTTAATTTTCTTTTTTATTTTACTAAGGTATAAGTTCAGACTGATTGGTGACCTTTGCTATTATAAGTGATTTATCTACTTCTTTTCCTCTAAGTCCTGTTTGTCTGCATTCCATACATTTGATATGTTGCATTTTCATTTTCAGTCATTTGAAAATAATTGTCATTTTCCCTTGTGATATTTTTCTTTGACTTAAGTCTTATGTAGAAACTTTTCATAAACTTCAAATATTTGGAGATTTTCTTTAAATATTTCAGTTATTTGTCTTTGCTATAATTATTTTGTGGTTAGAGAATATATATTATGTAATTTCAATCATTTTGTAGATACTGAGACTTATTCTGAAACATGGGCTTTCTTGGTAAATATTTGAGTTCATTTTTTAAAAAAAAATTTATTTAAAGAAAAAAAAAGCAAAACAGAAAAAGGGGTAAAAACAATACAGAATCTCAGAAAAAAAAGCAGTAAGAAATCACTAGTTGATAAATTACATACTGTCTTCTTAGACCTAGTTGTTAAAGTTACAAAATTAAAGCATACAAAGTGGACATTCAAACAGTGAGACTGCAAAGAACTTCAATGATCCAGTAACAACTTAGCAACATGGTTTTCAATCCTACACACTTAAACATATGTGCAGCCATACCCTCTAGAGCACTTTCTTTTCTTCTTTTTACTTTTTAAGTCCATTATCTGCTTAGTTATATCCTGTTTCAGGTTGCTCAGTACCTTACTGACTTGTTTTGTTGTTGTTACATACTTTAAATCACTTTATATAATTCTGTTGCCTTGTTTTTGAGTTTCTCCTCATCCATGATCCATGGATCAGCTTTGGTGGAGTTGGGAGATTTTTGGATGTATTTTGTTACTTTCTTATCTACTTTTTTTTTTTTAAGGTAGCAAAGTACAGCAGAACAAGACCGAACAAACCCATTCGACCGCACTGCAATAAAATTACCACAGAACCTCAGAGCAGGTCACCAGGACACAAGCAATGGGCCCAACAGCACAACCCATTCTGTTCACACCAGCTGTTCTTCCAATCAAATAGAGGAAGATAGAAGGAAATATCGAACTTTTAAAAACAGAATATTGAATAAAGTAGTATCAGAAATGATCAAGGTGTGCTGTAGTCATGGATAAGTCCTGCAAAATGAATGTAATTATGATGCACTGAAAACATGCCTTAGTAAAAAGTCAAGATAGTATTTCCAAAACTTTGAATTTCTCAAAAGAATATAATTGAAAATTGAGAAAAAGAATGAATACTGAGGCATGAGAGTAGTTTTTGAAAATCAGATAATTCAATTATTCTTCTAATGCAATTTTCATTTTTATCCACTTCTCTCATTTCTTTCCACATTTTTCAAGGCCTTCTCTGAGCTTTACTAGTTTTAAATGCCTCCGTGTATTTTAGGGTCTTTGGATCTTTATAAATTCACTATTTAATAAAATTTATTAGTACATGCTTGCAGTACACAATGTTTACATTACTGTGGGGACTTGACCCATATACACAACACATTTTAATCTCCTTTTCTATACCCTTTCTCTCTTTCCTCCTCTCTCTTCCCCTTCTCCCTCTTTCTATCTCTTGATTCTCTTCTCATTTGAGAAAGATTGATCTCCCTACTTCTTATGATCTCTTTTATATTTTTGCTATTTATTTGTAATTTGGGTTTCTCACATAAAAGAAGCCAATCAATATTTAAGCTTGTGTGTCTGTGATTTATTTCTCTTAACAATACGATGTCAATTTGCATCCATTTTCCTACAAATGACCCACGTTTATCTTTCTTTATGGCACAGTAGCACTCCATTCTGTATAAATACCACATTTTCTTTATCCATTTATCTGCTGATGGACATGCAGCCTGATTCCAAGATTTGGATATTATGATTTATGCTGCTATAAATATGGGTATGCATGTTTCACAGCAATATGATGTCTTAAACTCTTTCAGGAAGATATGTAAGTATCTTAAGAAAACCACAAGAAATATTTAGAAGTGAGCTTGTTTCATCACCTTGAAGGCAAAAAAGGCTTTTGGTGCAGGAGATAATACTGTTCACTTCTGATTTGCAGGGTAAGAGACTTAGCATTTGTGATTTTTCTGTTTCATATTGTGACACTGACTTTATATAATGGTTCATTCTTGCAGGAAAATAAGAGGCTGTAATCTGCCTATCTATGATTAGGCATTATAGATCTGGAATTCAGGTTAATTATAGGTCAATGTTCTATTTAAATCTCTAATGATTTTATGACTTCTACTTTGCCACAGAGTCCTAGTAACTTTGTATTTGGCATTTAGATGATAATAACAGCTGACATTTAAAGTAGTTCCTTTTCAGGGAAGGCCTGTACCACCCACTATTTAAAAAAATAAACTTTTAAATTTAGAATAGCTTTCGTATGGAAAGATTAATATAAGACACAATTCTTCCATACTAGGCATCCAATATCCAATATTAATTAGTAATATTTTGGCATATTTGGTACCTTAATTTTAATATATACTTTTATCATTATTAATAAGCCAATATTGATACATTGTCATAAAAATTCATAATTTATTGAAGTTTTCTTAGCTTTTTACCTATTGTCCTTTTTTCATTCCAAATATTCTATCCTAAGTAATAAATGACATTTAATAGTTACATTTCCTTAGGTTCCTCTTGGTTGTGATAGTTTCTTAGATTTTCTTTATTCTTGATGATTTTCAGTTTGAAAAGATTGTTAGTGTTTCATATAGAACATACCTCAGTTAGTATTTTTCTGAAGTTTTCTTATAAAATGATTGGGGTTATGGGTTTGGAGGAAGAAAATAACACAGGTAAAGTGTCATTCTTATTACATCATGTCAAGAGCATATACTATCAAAATGACATCATTGTGGATCTTTATCTTGATCACCTGACTGAAGCAGTACTGGATCTGTTGGATTTAACATCACTGTTTTATTTCCCCCTTATATGCTGTGTCCTATGGAAGGAACTCTTCTAAATGGGGATTTGTCTCTTTTCCATAATTCGCTTATTTGAACATACATCAGTATGGAGTCACAGATATTTGCTTATAGTTTGGTTATAACCTCATACTATTTTATTGCTCTTTTTTTATTTAAATAGTCCAGTTTAGAGTACTGGGAACTCTTCCAACTGACTCCCGTGTTCTTTTAATATGGCCTGGAAAAGGAGTGTGTGCGTGTGAGTGTGTGTGTGTGTAGACTCTTTTGCTTTCTGGCATTACATGAGGATTCACACCTGTATACTGTACGCCCCAGTTCTAGACTCATCAATGCCTCTAGGCTTCTCTTGATCGGTTTTATCGGAGAACTGTAAACCAATATCTAGGTGCCAGGTGTGCTCATTCTTACTGGGGATTATTGTCTGGCCCTTTCAACCTTGAGGGTCCTGTGAGTTGCCATATTTCTGGTGTAACTAGTCTGATGTACATATTCTGATGTAACTATTGCGTTAGGACAAGCATGAGTTTGTTCCAGTGTTTCCTATTTCAATCCATTACATCATGGTGCATTTGGGCCTCAACCTCATTTTTATTGTAACTTCCTCTTCTGCAATGAGAAAGGTAGTTTGTAACGTCTGCCATGCGTTATTTAATTTTCTAAATTTCGGCATAGTGGTAATGGAATTATTAGCTCAAACCAGTGTGGGGAGCAATGTAAACCACCAGAGTTAGTGCTTATGCACAGCTTCTGATTCCTTTGCTTTTGAAAATCCTGTCCTTCTGAGAAAATGCAAAGGTAGACTTTCTCCTCACACACTTCCTCCAGTGAGCTCATGCCACATTCTGCTTCCATCTTGGGAACCTCTAACCTCACAAATGATTTTTTAAAAAAATTTATACATTAAGATTTACTTTTGTGCTACAATATTCTATGGGTTTTGATTAATACATCATGGCATCTATCCACCATTGTGATATATGGAATAGTTTTGCCTGCCATAAAAAATACCTTGACTCTCCACTGACTCAATTGATCTATTTACTATCTCTGTAGTTTTATATTTCACAAAGATCATATAATTGTGATAACACATCTGTAATGTTTGTTAGAGCAGTAGTGGCGTAACTTCAAGTTCTCCAGGGCTCTAACTTTTGTCTCCCCTTTTGACCTTGAGGTTGGCCTAAATATTCTTCCTCAAAGAGAGTCTGTATCTTGTAGCTCTTTAGCTGTGATCTACTCATATTATACACTAGCAGAAGCTCTGTTATATGGTGGTCAAGTGTAAAGAAGGACATGTTCTATAATCTGACAGGCCTGTGTCTCTGGACAGTGACCTTAAAAAATATTTCACCATGATAAAACTTCCTTCCCCCTTCCCCATCCCTTTTCTCTTCCCTGGTCACAGCATTTCTAATCTATTTCTCTGAAGTCCTTATCCTGCAGATTTGTTTTATAACTCAGATGTGACAGGAAGTCTACTGAGGACTCATGTAAGAGGAATGTGGTGCAGAACAAAGCAACTGAGATAAAGCTCAGGCAAACTCTTCTTTCCAGAAAAACAGACCTCCGTTTATTGCACAATAATTTCTCTTACCAGATTCCTTGTGAGAGCCAAGACTATAGCTAGAGGATCTTTCTTTTAATTTCATGACAACCTTGAGATTTCTGAATGTAAAACCCATGAGGATGTGGAAGCCTTCCTAAGACTACAGCTTCTAGAATTTTCTCACTCTTCTGTTAGACTGGGCTAAGCCTCCAACAATTTTCATTGTTTCCATCTAAGTCTCTGTGCCTGTTGATGGCTCCAACTGTATTTGATGCAGTCAAATGTATCACTTTAGATGTGCTGTGGTACTCATTTGCCTTATGATCTTAGCTCTGTAATGAATTTTCAAAGTTATTTATATTCAATTTGTATATCTTTTCCTTTTAAGAATAGGATTGGCAGTTTACAAACTGTCCTTACTTTAGAACTAAACCCAGAAGTCTTACATGCCAGGTACTTTCCACATTGTTTGCTGTAATTTTTACAAGACAGTTAAATAGTTACTATTGTTATCCTAATTTTATTATGAGAAAATTGATTGGAATCTTAAATTGAGTAAAGGAAATAAAAGCTAAGATACCATAATGTGAAAGTTAAAGGAAATCAAATATAGTTTCCTGGGAGAATGCAACTTTTCAAAGTGTTGCCTATATCTGGTATTGTCAAAACTTATGTGGACTTCAGCTAATAGTAGATGCCCTGTTCTACACTTCTGATCCCAATCTCCTGCGAGATTCAGCTGTCTCCATGCTGGCCACACATCCTCCCTCAGCCTATACCTGACAGCTCCCCACAGAGCTCCCTCCGGGCTCTCCAAATTAACTGGAAAGTTGCTGGAAGTTTTGTGTTCATTGCTTTATGAGGAAACCTGTCAAATAAGTGGACATAAGACCACAAGGCATAAATTCAACACTGCTGTCCAGAGACGTCTAGGAATGGATTTGGATCCTGAGGATTCTAGCTGTGTAACTACAGGGTAGAAACTGCCTCACTTTGACCCTTAGTTTCTTCATCTGTTGAATAGGTAGGTCAATGACTGAGGTGCCCTTGGATTGCTGCAGAAATTGATAGGATAAAATTGCAAAAGGCTTTGCAACTGTGGTACTGTTCTCCTCTTGGTAGGCAGCCATCTAACCTTTCTACTAGGAACTAAGAGGAAAATTTCCATTCAGGAATTGGGCATGCTTGAGGGGAAGGAGTAGAGACAGCAGTGATTTAAGAAATGTTACATACATGTTCCAACTCCTCACAATGAATGTTATGTACTAATAAAATTTTAATAAAATATCAGTGTGGACAGGAGTGAAAATCAAGTTCTTTTCTACCATATAAAGTTATACCAGTAGATTACTTTTTATTTATTTTTGTCTAGAATACATTCACAAATGGTCAACTGACGGTATATCTTAAGACTGGATTATACAAAACATTCGGCTATGAAGCAGATTTTCTTGTAATCTTAAACAATGAAATATCTTGGAACAGATTCAACATGGATACAAAAATCCAGAATTTTATAGTTGGTTGTGTTTCAGTAAGCTTCAGAATCATTCTTAATGTATGCACTGGCAAGTTTTCTGCATTTGAATATATATATATATATATATATATATATATATATATTTTATCAGTGACAATACAAAAATACCACAATCATAGAATAAAATCAAACTCTTGCCATTTCTGTTCATTCATATCTGTAAATGTGCAGCAGTTGAAAGAAAGATGGATTGAAGAATTTGAGTGATGTTCTCACAGATTCACTATGATGTGTAAGATAAAAGGGAACCATTAAATTGTATATCTTATTTATGGGGAAACAGAAGTGGGCCCTATGGAATGTCAAATATTGTGTGAAATATAACTGAGCCTAGCAATGCATTTTTGCTAATCATTCTGTTGTTTGTCTGAGCCTCGGCAGTAAGGTAGTTTGCTCAGTAGTGGCTCAGTGCATTTGTTTTCATGGCATTTGGGGGACAGTTTACACAATTAATGTTCAAATTATGTTAATAAGTAGCTCATACACTCTCTTTGGACAAGGTATTTGGTCACTTGACAACTGGCCCTGGCAGCATGCCAAATCTAGGAAGGTTCATATAATGCCAACAGCAGTGAATAACCTGAAATAAAACAGAAAAACAGAGGTGTCCTGTGGTTTTAGGTGATCAAAGTGATATTTACCTAAAGTGATATTTACTGCCAGTTCTCTGTAAGGAGATACTGACTTTTGGATAGACCAGGATGTGATTTTTGGCCTAGAGATCCAATTTGCAAAATGGTTTTGGAAGGCTCCATTAAGCAGTTTCTGAGGTATGCCCATAGGAAATGTGGGGTAGCCAACACTCTGCAAGTATGGTGAGCAGGTGTAGTCACCATGTTGTAGTTTTTATGGCTCCCTGCACATCAACTGCCTATAGGCCAGGATCATTTGAAATTGAAAAATCAGAGTACCATTAATGAAAATATGCTGTGTCTTAGAAAAAAGAAACATTCAGAAATGCAACCAGAAAAACAAGCAATATAGAATCCTATCCTAAAGTAGAAAAATACTGCATGCTCTGTCACAGCAATTCTCAAGATTCATGCTGGACACTAGGAAGAAAGGAGACATTCTCACAAATCTCTTCAACTTATTTGCAAAATTGGACATATAAGTCCATACAGACAAGAAGAAAGACAAATGATTTGATCAGATCATTTATTCTCTCTATTAAGCAAAAAACCAAGAAAAATCTTAAAAACATGATTTATTATATCTTTGAATAGATACTATAAGATTTGTTTATATCACGTAAACTGTGAAACAGTTGAAATATCACTTTAGATATAAACAGACCCAGATTTGAACTCCAGCTCTACTGATTCAAGTGATCTTGGGAAAATTAGAGTTATTCTCTATAAAACAGGTATATACAATGATGTCCACATCTCTAACTTAATTTTTAATTTAATGAATAGGAGTGTAACTCTATGTCTGACACATAACAGGTCTTCAATAACTATTATTTTCAAGGTAGGGTTCAAGGGTTTTTATAATGTCCATTCTTTTCTTTAAAAAGCTTAAATTAGTCACTCTTCCATCACTGGGGCAAAATATCTGACACCTGTAACTTAAAGGAGACCAAGTTTACTTGGACTCTCAGTTTCAGAGGATACTGACCAGGCTTAGTTGGCGTCACAGCAAGGCAGAGGACAGCTGCTCAGCTTGTGACAGCCAGAGGACAGAGAGGGAAGACAGGAGCTGAGGACAAGAATGCCACTCAGGTCATATCCACTGAGGAGCGCAGAGCCTGCGCTTTCCAAAAGCACCACTTTTTAAACACATGAGACTTGGTTGTGTGGGGGGGTATTAGATCTGAACCATAAGAGGGCTTCTGCTAAAAAATGAAGCCATCTGTGTAGTAGTGCATGTAGGGACTTCTCAGCCTGAGTCACATCCTACACACTGACCTGGTCAGAAAGTCAGTTCTCACAAATGGCCAGATGAGATCTTATAAGCAAGATCACGGTCTAACTTTGCCTATTCATACTTTTGATTGTGTTATATTTGATTAGCAGAAGATGTTAGAGAGAGCTAAAAATGAGTTTTCATTGTCAAAGTTAGTGCATCAGTAGACGGCAAAATGGACGTTAGAAGCATGTATTCACTGGTGAAATGAAAGCGGAGGATACTGTAGAAGTGCTCTACCCTCTCTCCTGGACAGAAATGAGAAGGAAGAGGCACTCTGGAGTCTCCAGTTCTGACCTGTGTCTACCCATTGTACAGGTTCAGGACCATGAAACCCTGCTTCAGAGATTGATATGATAAGCATACCTGAAAGATAGAGAATTAGAATTTCGATGAAATTACAAGTTGTACAAATTGTTCTATACCTACTTGTCATTAAAATTTGTCAACATATTTCAGATAATTTGACAAGAAACTTGCCCTTGTAGTGGTAATTACATCTACCAAAAAGTTCTTAATGGTTGTGTTCAGATTGACTTGGGCCAGCTCGCAGTAAGAGTGAAACTGTAGTCTTCAGCCTGAACAAAGGGGGAGGGACAGGCAAAATTAGGTCCACTTGGTAGGGCACGGAAGGAAGGCACAGCTGACTGAGGTCAGAGATGTAAGACCTCGAATGAAGGCAAAGAGGAGTCAGGAGAACTGACCAATCTGACATGGCAGGAGGAGGAAATAGGTAGACACGCTTTGAAAAAATTCTTTGACAATCTAAGGCAAATCTTTGTCTCAGTCAAGGACAAGTATACACTTTTATTTGGGTTATATCCATCTTTAAACATGTGTAGTAGAGGTAAGAGAGGTGAGGGAGAGATAAGTGCGACTGTTAGATGGGTTCTCTAGATGAATTTCTATTGCTCTAACTCATGCCATTTCCTGCTTGTCTTTTTATCATTCTTCAAAATTATCTACTCTGAAGATATGGGCCAACTAAAACGCTCATACACTAGAAAGTAGTTTACAATGGTAACGTTATTCTGGAAAACAGTTAACCATTTTCTATAAGATTAAATATACTTAATTACAACCCAATGATTTTACTTCCAGGCATTTATCCAAGAGAATTAAAGTATATATCCACACGAAGACCTGCAAATGAATGTTGATAGCAGCTGTATTCATAGTAATTCCAAGTGGACAAACTTAAATAGCCATCAGTGTGTAAATATATGTACAAATGGTGGAACAGGGGCTGGGAGTTTAGCTCGATGTCACAAGTGCCTGCCTGGCAAGTGCGAGCTCATGAGTTCAATCCCCAGTACCCAAAACAAAACACAACAAAAAAATGGTGGAACATACACACAATGGAATATTGCCAATGGTAAAAAGAACGAGCTATTGATGTTGGATATATTATTTGATTAAGTACTATAGTATGTTATTATATTGTCAAGTTTATTTCATCGTGGGCAGCAGTGACAGTAGAATTCGGGAGAGCGGAGGCACAGAGGAAGACCATAACTGGGAGGGGGTTTTCAGGCACTGATCAGATTCGCAGCAAAGTGGTTTTAGTTTGGAGGTTATGCTACAAAGTCTCCCAACAAGCCACAGAGGATGTTACTCCATTCATAAAAATGTCAGTGTTGGTCATTCAAATGATATACAAATAAAACACTCTCCCCAGGATACCAATTCCTCAAGAATTGCAAACTAAGCAGTATTTATAATTTTTTTCACTAGTTTCTTTCCATTTTAGAAAAGCTGCTTTCTCAGAAAATAACTGATGTTAAGGCCATCTAAAACAGAAGTTGCCATTTCAGGATTTAACATAGCAATGAAATTTCCTTTGTGAACCCAACCTTCAGTACTCAAAACTAAGAAAAAAAGATAATAGCCTTTTTGGGAATTTGTGATGGAACTCTTAACTTGTATGCATCTTTTTGTACAGATAGGAGTCTGTTGGGAGAAATCTAAGAACTTGGGAGTTGAACTTTATAAGTAGCTAGTAATTAGTGGGAAGGTTTTCTATTTAGGATTTATTCAGAGGACTTTTTTGTCAAGACTTTAAAAGAAAACCATTTACTTCTTTGTATATAATCCTTTGTGTCAATAAACAACACACTTGTCTCAATAATCCCCAGTGAATCTGAAGAGGAGAATTTTCTTTAACAATAGTCATTGGTGATTTCTCCAAAATCAAGTTCTGACTTTGTGCTTTCTTAATGAAAATTCACTGTAACTGTGTCATAACCCTAAATTTTCCTCTTTCCTGAAGGCTGGGAAGAGTACGGACAATTGCAGAGGAAAGAACCTTTAGCAGTGGAATCAGATGCTTTTAATATAGCACATATGATATAAAATTAATAATCATACATAATTTATAAGCAGCTATTTCTTCTCTTTCATCAGGAATAGGTATGTACACAGTAATTTTGGTTAGCCACTAAACAGTTTTAAATGGATTTCTGGAATACACCAGTTTTTGTGAATGTATTATTTTAGGATTCTCGGAGAAACAAGGAATGGAATAACTATTTATCTGTCCATTTATCTACTTCACTGTCTCTGTCTAAATTCATCATAAAATCTTGGCTCACTTGATTGTTGACACTTAGAGTAAACTGAAGACACAGGAAAAGTTGGTGACATAGTTTGAAGGCCTGAGAACTTGAGAGCTCCTCCTATGCTAAAGACATGGCAACCAGGAATCCAAAGGCAGGAGACACATGTTCCACTTCAAATATCTAGGCAGAAAAAGAACCCAGTCTTCTGCTTCTATTTTGTTCCGTTCATGCCTTTAATAGATTGGATAATTCTCACCCATACTGGGAAAGCATCACCTGCCTTATTCAGCCCATCAGTTCAAATGGATTTTGCCTAAGACGCTGTAATTGTGTTTAGTTAATAATCATGAAGTATCTCCAACGTGATGAAAATAATACACCTCTAATTAATAGCAATTAATTTGCTATTTTTCTTTGTGCTGTTTTTTGTTTTCTTTTCTAAATTCAATGTCCTAGAATACAGTTATAGCTACTCCCCTGGTTGCTTCTCTTCCAGTCCTCCTGAGGCAATTAGATTCTACATGTTAGAAATATCATTTCCAGACATATTTTAAACATTTTTCTCTCTATATATTCATATGGATAAACAATACTTAGTATTTCTTCCTGCATTTTTAAAATTGCCAGTGTTATCCTTCTTAGGTATACTTAGAATATTGTTTTCCACTGAAAGTTGTTTGAGATATATCTAAGTTGGTTTGTGTACATGACATTAATTACTCTAATGACTGTAAACTGATTCATCATGCTCTATAGTAAGAATTAATTTCAGTTAATTTATTCACTCCTATCCTGGTAATCTCACTCTATGAAATAGTGCACAACAAAAACCTTGGTACACTTTCTCTTATCTGACCTTGTGAAGGCGTTTTTCTAAAGCATAACTAGGTGCAGACTTCCTGGGCTGTGAGGTCTGTAACACAGTTAGTTTTATTTAGGTGGAGTGGAGACCGCTAGTTGTCAACCCTAATCCATTTGTTAAAATTTTTGGTTGGACACATAAATATCTGGAAGAGATATTTCTACCCTTTTTGTCAACCATATTTTAAGGACAATACCTTAAAATATAGCTGGAGTGTGTCCTTTGTCCCTTCTGTTTTGTTTTGTTTTGTTTCTTGAGGCAGGGTCCCCCTATGTAGTTCAGGCTGACCTTGAACTTACTATGTGGTCCAGGCTGACCTTGAACTCACTATGTGGTACAGGCTGGCCTTAATTTCATCGTGATCCTCCTGCTTCTGTCACAAGTGTTGGGATTACAGGCATACACTCCACGCCCGGATCCTTCTTCCCTTCTTTCTCTTTGTTACCTCTCTACTGGTCATATCAGAAGTTTGTAAGTCTGGGGCTTCCTTGAACTGTGAGGACAAGCGCCCCCACAGCACACCACGAGGATGTCGGAACTAGAAGGGAAGGAACTGGGAGCTGCTTACCAGCATTCCACATCCCTCTTACGGATTTTAGTGGGGAGATACGGACTTATTTCATGGATTAGGCCCCTTGTTTCAGGTTGTCTATTATAGACTGCCCAATTTAGTCCTAACTGATGCAATCATACTTTCAATGAACTTTCAGGTTGTTGCTACTAGGATCTGAAGGATTCTTCCAAGTTTCAAAATTTGGAAACAATGATCAAATTTATCTGTTAATAATATTAAAAACATAGCCTCTGGGAGATGGGGCCAGGAAGTCCAACTTCGCCAGTCCATTAAACCATTTTTAGCTTCATGGATCATTGAAGAAGTAGCTTTGTCATAAAAGAGTACTCTGTGGCTGACTTGCTCTGTCCCATCTCCACCATATTCTGATGGAGCAAGGACCTCATCAGATTCCCAGCAGACACTAAGCCATGCTTTTGGACTTCTCACCCCAAAGCCCTGAGCAAAAAAAAAAAAAAAAAAAAAAAATCTATGACTTATGAATTACTTGGTTTCAAATATATTGTTATGGTGATAGAAAGCAGACTAAAACAATTTCGTCCTTTAATACTCTGCTACCCAGTGAATGCTCACACATTCAATCATTTTTTAACTGTTTGAGGAATTCTTATAACTATGTCTCACTTTTATTTGCATGTACCATTAAAGAAAAAAAAAAGAAACACATTATTAGGTTCTCCACTCTGCAGCTCAAATAAGTAGACCCTAAGGAAGTCCAATACTTGACCAAAGTCCCAGTACTGAAGTACCTAGTAACAGATAACAGTTATCAAGAAAGATGTGGTCTCTCAGAGGCAAAAGCTGTATGTGGGCCCTTAGTAAACAGGTAGTCTATGGAATGTATCTAGTTACAGGGACAAATTAATTCACATAACTTTGTCTGTCTAAAGTCTGTCTATGCCTGTCTTTGGCTATCCCATGCTAAGAGGGAGTATGCTGAGTTTCATATTAGAATGCTCCCTCTAAACATTGGCTTGGACAAGGGATAGTAATGCTATTCAAGAAGCTAACTGGTTTACAGAGAAAGAAGGGAACAGCTACATTCATTACAAGGCACCAGCCAGTTGTCTGGTACAGTATCTTGGTGCTGTCTGCCAGCCAGCTTGCAGATGGATGTTGGCGCTGAATCTGAAACACACCACTGAGGTACATGAACAGCTGCAGAGTACTGAGCTTAAACAGACTTTGAAAAAGAGGAAGCTGAGATTTAATTTGATCTAAAATTTTTCTTTTCTGTGTATCCTTTTTATTCTAATATGGAAGTAACTGAGAGGTAATGGAAGGATATTATAATTACTTATGCTGCTAGGTGGGCAGAATGGAGAGGTTGCAAAATGGAAGCTCCTGAGGCCAGAAGGAATTTTCCTAGGAACCATCCAGAGATGGTTGCTGACTGGCACTTGAAATGGCCTAAAGACATGTGCACCCCTGGAATTTGGGCCTCCTGAAGTCTCTGTAAGTGCAGCTGTGGACACTCACACATCAGAGGTTACTTTAGGGTTTGGTTGATGTTAAGTCTCTGGGCTCCCATCTCCTGACAAGAAGATGTTTGTCACCAACCCTTTCTATATCACTTTTCCTAAATGTATAGAAAAGGCGTTTGGATAAAGAAGACTGTTTGACACAGATACGTGGAGAGAAGAGACTATGCAGAAAGAACAGAGACAAACAATTCTGTGTATTTGGGCTTCCTGTGTAACAAACTCCAAGAAAGGCAATTTTAAGCATACTCTCTTCAAAAGCTCTCCTCAGCAAATGTGTTTTTAGCTATTATGGGAAATTAAACCGCTAAATTTTAAATCTATCTTCAACACCACTAAAATGTTTAAATAGAGGAGAATAACTTACATAAATCAAGCTGACTGTGCTGCTGGGTAGTTTAGTTCATATATGCCTAACAAATGCCAGCAGATTTTCTAGTCCAGAATTTAACTATCTGTGCTTGATGTGGGAGGACAACATACATACTTAATAAAAATTTAAAATCCAGGCCTCAGGGCTCAACAAAATTCAGTTTCTGCCTACTGAATTTCTCATTGCAAATAATATACTGCATTGGAAATAGAAAGTTTAAGGAACTGGAAATCTGTACAGAAATGAGATAGAAAGTTCTTATTCTATTTAACCAATTGTATGAAATGTTTGGCTCTGGCTGACCCATAAGGGAGGGCTCTGTTCTAATCAGATTCTACTGCCCTTTTTCTACTGATGGGAAGGCTGTGTGGAAGGACAGGACCATGTTGTGAGATGCATTGTTATCACGTTATTACTCCCTGGACACTGGACACCTAATTTCTGGTTCCTGTTTGCCTGTAATTAGTTCTGAAAATTTAGGTGGCCTTTGAGCCTCAGTCTCTCCTACTATAAAATAGAGAATGTAACATGTTTTCTAATATGCAGTTGAGCTTTTTAGGTCTATAACTATCTTACAGTTTACTGATTAAGATTTTTCATGACAAATATATAATAGAATACTGTGGTAGAAAATTTCATATCTGGTTTTTTCCTCGTTTTCTGGATCCACTGCAGTTCCACAGGGTCAATCTGACTTTAGTCAATGGGCTATAAATGTAATGTCTCTGTTCACTTAAGTACTGAAGAGGCAGTGTGAACTGTCCATAGCAACACTGCAAGCTAAATGCTGGGATAGTACAGCCACACAGGGAAATGATGTGAACCCCTACACTGAGAAGGTTTCCTTCTTAGAAAAGCATTAGGTTTCAAGAAGTGAGGAGGGTAAGAAATAAGCTTAAATAACATGCTGAGCATTTTAAACTGTGAAATTACCTGTGCCGTACACAAGAACATCTCATTGCTGTATATCTAAGTTCTCATCCGGGACACGTTTACACCATGCAGTTAAAATCACACCATATATAACAAGGAGACCTAGTGTCTCTAGGTATGCTCTTACAGGAAGGCACTGATGTTTAGCTAGAGATGTTTAGAAGAACACATGGCATTCACTCAATAAATGCTGTGTAATGAAGGGGTTATATTAAGTTTTTTGTGTGTTCAGATGGAAAAAGGGGGTGAATTCACTAAAAGCATCTTTGTATTCTCAACACAGAGAACACAGGAGAACTTAAGACATGTTTGTCAAATTCAAATAAATCAAATGAATGCTAGGCATGAAGAAGCACAGGCTTTACTTTAAAACCATAGCTGACAGTGTGGAGATGGTATTGATCTCACTCTTTGCTCACAGCATATATTTTAAAAATAGAAAATATTTTAAATCTGCACTTGTATATTACTGCCATTTGTACTTCCATTCTTTCAGGAAGGATTGAGTGTTTGCTTTGCTCAAAGCACTACATTAGATAAGAGTATAGGACAAGAAATGTCCTTATAGAGTTTACAGGATACTTGTAGGGAAGTGGAGTGGTAACACTAAAAGGTAATTTAAATAAATTTTAATTAGTATCATCAAAAAACCCACAAAACTGCAAGGTACTTCTTACGTATATGACTAGGAGACTTGACTAGACAATACCAGTGGTCAGGGAAGGGTTTCAGGCTTAACACAATGCTTTTTATAGTGATAATCAGGTACCTAAAAAGGTGGCTGGGTTTTTGAGCCCACAAGTAGAATTTTACAACTATCGGCATTGTTTCCATTTATGATAGTTGCCAAAGCACAAACGAGGCAATATTACTGCATGTTGATGTGGTAGCACATTAGTCAACTACATTAAATATTGCAGGACTCTAGCTTTGGAAAACAGAGGAAAGTGGGAAATAAATTTTAGTGTTTATTTATACAAAGATTTTCATGTGGTTTTGGCAATTTTTAACCTGTAATTTCTCCTTATGAAAGAGAATCTATTTCATAGTCACATAATCTGGTGACCAAAATGCCTAAAATAACAGTTAATAAATCCCAGAGCCAGAATTTTTACTCAGTGTTGTTTAAGTAAAGACATTTAACACTTCCTTCCTTAACACTTAACACTTAAACATTTTTCTGTTTCTAATTACTGGATGTTATCAGAGTAGAATCATCTAAAAGGAATCAAGTTTGGAAGCTAGCAAGATCTCTAAAATTTTTAATTGACAACAAGAGCTTGGAAGAGTACTAACAAACTCTGAGACAATACAATGTGGATTTTCCTCTGCAGCTTGGAACATGTTTCTGCTTGTTTGGTTGCATATCGTATAGAGTACTTGATTCATGTTTCGGGCCATGTTGCTGGAAATGCACCCATCTTTAGACATTAAAATCACCTCCAGCAGGGTGAGATGTCACTTTAGCATAATGATGCTGACTCTGACCGGCACAAGACTATTAAGGATAAGTAGTAAAGCACACATTTTATATCTGGCCCATGTAAATCACTGGAATAAAATGTTGAAATAGACATACTGCTTTGGGAAGGGATGGAGAAACTATAACAGAGTTCAAGGTTTCCTGGTAAATTCCTTCCCATTTGGGGATATTTCATTCACAACATATTCTACATTTATTCATAGAAACAAAAGAAAAAAAAAACAGAAGGAGAACTGAATTGTTCCATGATCATTTGGAGTACAGCAGCAGTCCATATTGCAGCGCTTGTGAGCCTTTCAGAGGCAAGTTTCCAAACTGCAATCCATAACCCACCTATTTATTGCAAAGAGCCAAGCTGCAAAGAAATCCAAATACTGAGATTTTGGTTTAGAAATAAACAACTTACACATCAACATCTTTTCTTTTAAAAGAAAAGCAACATGCGTGCCATAAGTTCACTACCACTGCCCTATTGTTTAAAAAGAGATGAGAAGAAAAGTACAGATGCACCAAAATTTCAAGAAAGTGGTTGGCTACTTGTAAGGAGGAGGCTGCCTCCTGAACAAGCAGAGAGGTATATATTTTTGTATTTTTGTCTGAAAGTATTCCATACCTTTTGGAGACTCCTTTTAGTAGACACAAGAGAATCAATTTCTGAAATTTGCATGGTTGACTAGTGTATTCAGTACATAGGAATCTTGTTTGCATTGGTATTCGCCACTCAAATTCCTTAAGTAGAGTGTAATCTTACCTTGGAAGAATTTTCTATGGCACAGGGTGGTGACCTCCTTACTCCAGTAATATTTTAGATCTGAAAATCAGAAAATAAGCATTAAAAACTCATGCAGATCATGGAGAGAATGATAAAGGAAATGATAAAAGTAAAGAATCTTAACCCAGAGACTAAAATGATGAACACTATTCTCACCATTAGAGGCGAACAGACAGAGAGGACCTTCACATTTTTGGATATGCAAGAATCACTTTAGAAGCTTCCTTAAAAATGTATCACTTTAGACCACACCCAGTGACCTCCACATAGCTAGCAGGGACCTAATTCAGTCCCAGAGCCTAACGTGCCCGTGAGCTGAACTCCAGTGCATAGGGAAGCTTTGGAAAGTCGCTCCCAGCTGGTAAGACCATGCCCAGAATCCCAAATCACTGGAGGATGCACAGGAGATACCAGTGGGCCTAACTGGGTCATGCTCAGTGACCTCCAAGTGGCTAGCAGTTGTGTGCAGTCTGCCCCAGCAGCCAGAAGTGGGCCAGGTGACTCCCAGTGCAGGGGAGAAACTTTGGAACATGGCTTGAAACCCAGAAATATAGGAAAATGACAAAACAAAAGAACAAAATGCAATCTAAAACTGCAAGCCTAGGAGACATGGACATACAAGAAAATGTAAGCCATACACCTGAAATGCCTGAAATGATAACAACTGAAATAAAGAAACAACTCTGGGAAGCTATAAAATAACTCATATCAGAAATAATCTCCCAGGTAAAGAAATGAAAAATGTAATGAAAGAAATGCTGAACACATCTAAAGAAGACATAGTTAAAAAAATTAGAGGAACAGAAACATGGAAACACTGAATGAACAATATAAGAAACAAACAGAATGCATGGAGCAGATTCTAAGATATAGGAAATCAAAAATTCCATTGAAAGTGGGCAAAACTGCCTCAACAAAAGTGAAGATAGAATTTCAGAACTTGAAGACAAGATTGCAGCTAGTGAACAGGAAAGGAAAGATATTTTAAAAATAACAAGAAATTATAAAATAATAATTCAACAGCTGCAAGATAATGCAAAGAAAAACAACATAAGATTGATAGGTATAAATGAAAAAGAAGGTGACAACACAAATGATATCAAAAGGCTATTTACAGAAGCAATAGCTGAAAATTTCCCACATTGAGAATGGAAACTGACATGCAGATCAGTGAAGCATATAGAACTCTAAATAGCCATAACCAAAATAAAACTACACCCAGATATATAATAATTAACAACTCAGAAATCCAACATAAGAACAGAATATTAAAAGCTGCTAGAGAGAAGAGACAGATCACCTATAAAGGAAAGCCTATCAAAATCACAGCAGACTTCTCAACATAAACAATGAAGTCAAGAAGAGCATGGAGTGAAATATTTCAGATTCTAAAGGAAAATGACTTCCAATCCAGATTGATGTACTCTGCAAAACTGTGCTTCAAAATAGATGGAGAAATAAGATACTTCCATGACAAAGAACAGCTGAAGAACTTCATGACCATCAAACCAACCCTGCAAAGAATACTGAAAGACATTCTAGATAGACATAGGAAAAAACCACTAAGCAAGGCAAACAATTAAACAAAGTGGAAAGGTAAAGAATCAAGAGCAGAAGGATAACATGTCAAAAATAAACACACACACACACACACACACACATATATATATATCAGTTATAACCATTAATATAAATGGCCTCAATTCACCAATTAAAAGAAACAGATTGGCAGAATGGATCAAGAAATAACATTCAACCATATGCTGTCTACAAGAAACCCATCTAACCCAAAAGGAAACTCATACACTGAAAGTCAAAGGATGGAAAACAATACTCCATTCAACAGGATCCCCCAAAAAAGCAGGGGTAGCTATTCTGTTTGCAGACAATGTGAACTTCAAACCAAGAATGATCTGAAGAGATAAAGAAGGTCACTGCATACTAGTTAGGGGAAAACTTCAAGAGGAAGAGATAACAATCTTAAATATCTATACACCAAATTTGGAAGCACCCAGTTACACAAAATAAATATTAACAGAAATGAAAAATCAAATAAACAATAATACAATTATAACAGGAGTCCTTAACATGCCATTGACACAAAGAGACAGATCATCTAGACAGAAAATTAGCAAAGAAATAACACAATTGAATCACACTTGTGAACAAATGGACTTGCTGGATGTATAAAGAGTGTTCCACCCAACAACATCAGAATACACATTCTTCTCAGCAGCACATGGAAAGTTCTTTATAATAGGCCATATACTAGCCCACAGAACATGCTTAAGTAAATGCAGAAGAATTGAAATTATCCCATGCATGTTATTGGATCATAGCACCATAAAACTAGAAATTAATGAAAAAAGAAACTGCAAAAAATCCTACAAATGCATGGAAATTGAATAATACATTTCTGAGCAATCAGTGTATCACAGAGAAAATTAAAGAAGAAATTAAACAATATCTACAAGCAAATGAAAATACAGATACATCTGACTGGAACCTGTGGGACGCAATGAAAACAGTCCTCAGATGAAAATTTATTGCAGTAGATTCCTACATCAGGAAAACAGAATGAACATAAAATAAATAACATGATGCTACACCTCAAACATCTAGAAAAAGAAGAGCAAGTCAAGATCAAAGCCAAAAGAAGAGAGGAAATTATAAAGATCAGAGCAGAAATTAATGCAATAGAGACTAAGAAAACAATACAAAGAATCAATGAATCAAAAGGTTGGTTCTTTGAAAGAATAAATAAAATTGATAGTCCCTAACTAACCTTATTTAAAAAAAGGTAGGAAAAAACTCAAATTCATGGAATAAGGAATGAAAAGGGTAAAATCACTACAGACCCTGTGGAAATACAGAAGATCATCAATACTTATTTTGAAAACCTCTACTCTCATAGGCTTGATAACACAGAAGAAATGGACAGAGCCCTAGAAACATATGAATTACCAAAGCTGAGTCAAGAAGATGTAAAACTGCTGAATATCCCAATTTCAATTAACAAAATTGAAAATGTAATTAAATCCTTACCAACAAAGAAAAGTTCGGGTCCAGAGGGATTTACTGTGGAATTCTACAAGAAATTCAGAGAAGATTTAATGCCGACACTTCTCAAACTCTTCAATGAAATTGAAATGGAAGCAATCTCCCTAACTCATTCCTGGAAGCAAATATTACTCTAATACCAAAACCTGAGAAAGATCTAACCAAAAAAGAGAACTACAGGCCAATCTCCCTAATGAACATAGATGTAAAAATTTTCAATAAAAAATTGGCATACAGAATGCAGTAAATCATCAAAATGATTATGCACCATGACCAAGTGGGATTCATCCCAGGAATGCAGGGATTGTTCAACACACACAATCAATAAATGTAATCCACCATATCAATAGAGCCAAAAATAAGAGTCACCTGATCATTTCTATAGATGCAGAAAAAGCTTTTGATAAGGTCCAACACTCATTCATGATAAGATCCTTAAGAGAATTGGAATAGATGGTTATTACCTCAATATGATAAAATCTATCTATGACAAAACAACAGCCAGCATCATATTAAATGGCCCAAAACTGAAAGTCTTTACGCTAAAATCAGGAACAAGAGAAAGATGTCCATTATCACCACTCTATTCAACATAGTGCTAGAAATACTAGCCAGAGCAATTAGACAAGAGAGAGAGAAATAAAAGGAGTAAGGACAGGAAAAGAAGAAGTTAAATTATTATTATTTGAAAATGACATGATACTCTATATAGAAGACCCACAAATCTCCAATGAAAGACTTCTAGGTATAATAAATAAATTCAGTAATGTAGCTGGATACAAAGTCAACACTCAAAAATCAATATTCCTATATACTAACAACAAAATCACTGAGAGAGAGATAAGAGAAGCCACACCCCTCACAATAGCATCCATGAAAATGAAATACTTAGGAATCAATCTAACAAAAGAGCTATTTAGGGAAAATTATAATTTTCTTGAAAAAGGAATCGAAGAGGACCTCAGAAAATGGAAAGACATCCCTTGTTCATGGATAGGAAGAACAAACATTGTGAAGATGGCCATTCTCCCAAAATTGTTATACAGATTTAATGCAATCCCAATCAAAATACCACTAGCTTATCTCACAGATCTAGAGAAATCACTCCTAAAATTCATCTGGAACCAGACGAGTCCTAGAATAGCAAAGGCAATTCTAAGAAACAAAGGCAAGGCAAGAGGCATCAAAATTTCTGACTTGATGTTATACTACAAAACCACTGTAATAAAATCTGCATGGTACTGAAATAAAAACAGACCTGAAGATCAATGGAATAGATTAGAAAGATACAACTACAACTACAAACACACTCAGCCACCTTATCTTTGATAAAGCGGCCCAACACATTCACTAGAAGAAAGATAGTCTCCTTAATAAATGGTATTGGAAAAACTGGCTCTCCATATGCCAAAAACTAAAACTAGACACATGCTTATCAGCATGTACTAAACTAAAGTGTAAATGTATCAAATACCTAAATATCAAAACAGAAACACCAAATCTGTTGGAAGACAATGTAGACATAGGGGGAGAGAATTCATGAACAAGAATCAAACTGCATGTGAAATACTTCACAGAATCAATAAATGGGATCATGTCCTATTAAAGAGTTTTTGCATGTTGAAAGAAATCTCTAGCATAGTGAAAAGAAAACCCAGAAATTGGGAAAAAAATCTTAGTGAACTGTCCCTCAGACAAAGGAGTTCTGTCTAGAACATATAAAGAATTTTAAAAAATCAAATCCTCAAAATTCAAAGACCCAATCCAAAAATGGGCACCTGAAATGAATACAGTTCTCAGATGAAGAAATACAAATGGCAAATAAATACATGGAAAATGTTCAGCAGCATATGTCATTAGAGAAATGGAAATCAAAGTGACACTGAGATTCCATCTCACTCCAGAAAGAATGGCCAGGATAAAGTGAACTACCAACAACAAATGCTGGAGAGGCTGTGGGGAAAAAGGAACTCTTCTGACTGTTGGTGAGAGTGTAGACTGGTACAACCACTGTGGAAGTCAGTCTGCAAGTTCCTAAAAAAGCTGAGATTGGAAGTCCCATGTGACCCAGCTATTCCACTCTCAGGCATATTCCCAGAAGAACTGAAAACATCATACCACAGTGATATATGTGCACCCATGTTTATAGCAGCACAATTTGTAATAGCCAGATCTTGGAAACAACCTAAGTGCCCATCAACTGAAGAATAGATAAAAGGATATAGTATGGTTATACAATGGACTACTGCTCAGCTATAAAGAATGATCACACTGAGATATTTATAAGTAAATGGATGCAACTCAAGACCATACTTATAAGTGAAATAAGTCAAACTCACATGTGTAAGTACCATACAGTCTCCCTAGTGTAAGAAATGACAAGAGTAAATAAGATACAAAAAACTCATTAAATACAGTGAAGGATAAGAATCTGCTTAAAGGGGGAAAATAATATCTCAGGGGAAATGAAGAAAAAAGAAAAAGGAAAGGAAAAGAAAAAATGTCTAAAATTATATAAACACACTTAGGATAGATAAAACGATTGTGCTACACATTCTAAAATTTCTTGGAACAAAATAATTAACATTCATAGGACTGGAACAGTTGTGCATATTATTGTGTGGTGATCTGAGGAGCTCTTGAAGATCATTATGTATAAAATAACAACCCTAGTTGTGCTCACACCACCTTGTTTTGAAGGTCTATATTGTCAGTGTTCTGGGCTTTTTGCTATTGTTGTTTATTTGTATTTTTTGTGTGTTTTTCTAGGAATTTTTTTTGTTTTGTCTTGTTTTGGTTTTGTTTTTCCCTCTAATACAGAAAGAATAGGGATACATGTAGAGACTCATGCATGTGTAGTACTTCTCCTAAGCAGTTTATGAGAATCGATTACATAATGCACGATGAAATGAACAGTTACTTTGAAGAAAAAAAAACACTAAGGTACCCAGTGCTGATTCTGTACATCATGATGTGAAATCCAGCGATATTATTATTCTTTGTTCTGAGTGATTTTAGTCTGTTTAGTCTGTTAGCATTGTTTAATTTCAACATACACTAAGGTATGGAGAGCTATTTTGAAGAGAACAAGAGACAGTATGGTAGCCACTGCTGATTTCCCTATTGTCTGGTTTTGAATACCTATAATGTCTTCATCATTGTGTTCTGATCAGTTTAATACTATTTTGTTTTGTATGAATTCATTGCATGTGAAGATGTGGACAACTATTTAGAAGAAAACAGACAATATCCATTGATCTCCTGTTGTCTTGCTTTGGAATCTGTGTCTCTTAAATTGTTTTCTTCTGATCTGCTTTGCTCTGTTTTGTTATGTTTAGTTTTACTCTCTTTAAAATAAAATTTTAAAAAATGCACCACTTTAACTGGCATGATTTGAGTCCCACTTGATGTAAAGAATCTTCCTCACATTCTTCCCAAGTTTCCTACAAATGTTTTTGAAAGGTGAGAAGGAAAAATTACCATTATCAAAAGAACTCTATTACCTAGAATATTATATATCAGTAAATACAACAAATCAAGAAATATAAATGCTGGGAATGCAATGTTTTCAGACAGAGAGGAAGGAAGCAGAAAAGCTCAAAGCTTAGGCTCTACTGTAATTCTTCATCTTTCCCTGCAAAACGATGTCTATTTCAACACTTTAACCCAGTGATTCATGTGAGTCCAGGGTATAAAACTCAGGCTGTTTCTGGGGTCTCAGCAGCAATTCAAGTGGGACACACACAGACAGTATTTCATATGCCTTAAGCAAAATTCCTGAGCCTTGAGGTCAGGTAAACCTGAACCAGATCCTTCCCTTGTCCCTTGCTACCTATCTAAAATAAACTTGTTTCATATCATTTGTTGTGTATGCAGGTGTTTTATCTCACTAGACTCAAGCAAGTAGCTAACAAGTTACACAGCAAGTCTGCCTCACAGAGGTTATAGGGGAACACTGTTTTCTGATTACATGGTCCCTGAGAAGTAAAACAAAGCAAAATACATCCACGAAGGTTGGTTGACTGTTGACTGGTTGACTGATGTTCTTTATTTTTTCTTTCTCTATATATCATTCATGTAAGCTTATGTGCCACAAAAAATAACAAAGTAACCAATTAACCTATTTAAAACTGTCAGGGATATGGTATGACTTAAAATATATTTTATTTTCCTTATCCTTCTACTGATGAAATTGTTTTCTGCAATTGTTTTTATCTGTCTATATATCAATGTATGTATTTTGGTTTGTTTTAGAATAAAATTCTTGGGTCGGAGATTTAGCTCAGTGGCATAAGCGCTTGCCTGGCAAGTGGGAGGTTGTGAGTTTGATCCCCGGAACCAAAAAAAAAAAAGAGAATAAAATTCTTTAGTGTTTTTCAGGGGTGTGGAGGAGAGATGTAAGAGCAATTGAAGGTAGCAGGGAAGGTGGATATGATCAAAGTACAGCATATGCATGTATGGAAATGTCACAGTGAATCCAGTTAATTTGTGCAGTTAATATGATTTACTAATTATAATTTTAAAACAAATTTAAGCCCTCCCCAATACTAAATCTTGCTGACTGTGGGAGAGCTATTATGCATTTGTTCTTCAGGACTGCAAGCTCACCTGCTGGCTACACCTGGGCTAAAGATTTTACTTAAGCTTCACTAACCTACCTCCATTGGCTTGTAACTGTCTACACAATTGCAGAATAAATGTCTGAATTGTCTCACTGGGATTTATTTAAGTAAATAGTGCCCTTTGGTAGAGGAGGTTATTCATATCATGATGGTTCATTTCCTCTAGCTGTAGGAACCATCTCAGCCCAGCCAAGGGCTGTGCAACAGATAGAAAATCAGTTCCCTCATGGAAAGATAACAATATAGGAAGAAAGCAATTGAAGTATGAGGAAATACTTACTAAGCTATGCAGTAAACTGTTACTGTAATTCTGGCTCAGATTTATTCTAGAAGTAATGGAGATAAAAATTATAAATAAAGCAAAAACTATTATTTGGGGAAAATTGACAATTGACTTACAGTATTATTTGTAAAAAAAGAGGTACTGTTGTGGCTGAATTCTAATGGGAGATAAAGATAAGGGTGCGTCTGCAGCCATCTTGCAATATGAGTTACAACACACTGCCTTTTAAACTGCATTTCGCTTACTCTCCAATATTGAAGGAGTATTTGAAATGCTAAGCACCTTACCCTATATCAAGGACTACTGTCGTGCTCAAACTGTATGTGCCAAAAATATTGACACATGACTCATTCAAGGCAAACAACCTATGACTTGCTTTCTGACTGACATGTAATTCTTTTGCTTAGTTAAAAATTTCCCTCCAAACCATTCTAACAATTATCCTCCTGACTCCTCACATGTGAGAGGAAGAGTATTCACAATCCCATTTTGACTTTTCCAAGTCAGATTCTTAGCAAATTTATTCTAGATTCAAAAAATAATTGCTATTTTCTTTCTGTGTCTTCTCAGGGGGAAAAAACACCTTCAAGGGCTGCCATGCCTTTCTCTCATGGTGCAGATAGAAAATGTACAGCTCAGAGCAGCTAATGCGTGGAATAAATGG
Source organism: Hydrochoerus hydrochaeris (assembly GCA_004027455.1). NCBI lineage: Eukaryota > Metazoa > Chordata > Mammalia > Rodentia > Hydrochaeridae > Hydrochoerus > Hydrochoerus hydrochaeris. The sequence goes on from PVLA01000482.1 coordinate 223,675, forward strand.
ACAGTCTTGCTACCTCCTATTACCATCATTGTGTCTAGAGTCTGTCAGAAATAAAATGTCCTCTTTTGTGTCCATAGCACTTTAAATTTCTTAAGAGTGTGTGTATTTATGCAATGTTCATCTGCATGATATCAAATCATCTTGACAAACATTCTGTATTTCATATATATATACATATATATATATGTGTGTGTGTGTGTGTGTATGTGTGTGTGTGTGTGTGTAAAAACTGAAAAGCTTCATAAGAAGAACTTTTTTGGCTCTATACCTGTCTAAAACTTGTAGTCCTTATTGATAGTAAAGGTCATGCAACATGGAAAAAAAATTGACAAAAATGGATTCAGGTAGATTTGAAATGATTAGTCAGTTCCATTTGCTTTTCTACCACACTATTCATTTTAAATGCAAGGGACTGGAAAAATTGACTTCTACTTAATGAAGTTTGATTTATTCAACCTCGTGATAATAGTGAAAATAGGATATCTTGTTAGAGGGAAAGTATATTTAAAATAATGCACTGTTCTGAATAAATTATAGGGTTGATGAGTATATAATGATAATATTGATATCACTTTACATTTGCACAGAATGTGGCAGTGTACAAAGTACATTCATATGCATCGTTTTGCTCAATCTTCATAATCCTCTGGGTATTATTGTTCATATATTATAAATAGTGTCCTAAAGCTCAGAAAGGTTAGGTGACAGCTAATAAGGGGGAAACAAAGGCTTAGCTACTGGTTTTCTGCCTCCATGTTCCTTTCAGTAGTCATTTTTGCTAAAAATAACCAAACAAAAAGATGGCCCTCATTATCTCTTGCCTACATTTTTCCAACAGCCTCTTCTCTGTTGTCACTGGCACCAATCTCTCCTGCTACCCGCTCAAACTTTGCAGAAAGAAATACAAATTCCTACTCCTTCCTAACAGACCCCTTTTAGAGATTCTCAGTGGAGTTACACTTTTATTTTTATCATCCACAGTCCTTTATGACATACTTAATTCTCTTCTCACCCTGGTTTTACAATTGCTTGTTCCTTCTACACGGTCTGTTTCATCAGGAGCAATCTTGTAATTTCCCCCCATGTTTGGCCTTTATCATCTCCCTGGTAAATTTCTACTTATTGACTGAGAACCAACTCAAGAAAGATTATCTTCTATATAAAACCTTTCATTTTCTTAGGACTTGCATGTACTTTATGATTATTTGGACAACATATAGTTGAAACCTGTGAGTGAATTTAAGGGTGTGGACCATATTTTGTTAATCTACACATCCCCAGTGCATTTCTCAATGTCTTGCAGTCAATAAATACAAAATTGATAAAGTATTAACCATCTCATCAATAGCAATAAAAAGGTCTGTGTTTATTAGTTACTAAAACTCTTTTTCAGCAATTCCACTAGTAACATAGATTCAAAACAACAGAAAACAGAGTTGCAAAAATATTTACATACAATCATAGTATTATTCACAATACTCAAAATGTGGAGGCAGGACAAATGTCCATCACTGGGTGAATGGATGAGTTAAATGTGATCTACAATTGGCAATGGAATACTAGCCTTAAAAGGAAGGATCCCTCTCACATATGCTATAATTCAGATGAACCTTAGAGACCTTGTGCAAAAGTTAAGCTGGTCACAAAAAGACAAATGCTGTATGATTCCACTTATGTGAAGTATCTAGGGTAGTCCAACTCATACAAGAAAGAAAATGCTGCAGAAAATAAAATGGTGAATGCCACGGAATGGGAGAAGGAAAAAAATGGGAAGGTGTTTAATGACTATACAATTTCAATTTTACATATTGAAAAATTCTAGAGATTGGTTGAATAAGGTAAATATATTTAAACTACTGGATTATATTTTTAAAAATAAGTAAGACAGTAAATTTTATTTTATATGTGTTTTACCACACTTGAATTTAAAAACTTTTCAAAGTAGTGAATGAACTAAGAGTAATTCTGAAAATTGTAAAGATAGAGAGTCTAAGCAAGAAACAAATGAGAAATATGAAATAGTTCTTCTCTTAAGAGCTGTTTTCTAACACTCCATACAACAGATACCTGGAACAAAAGCAAGGGTAGCTATTCTATTTGCAGACAAAATTGATTAAAAACCCCAGCTGATTAAGAGAGATAAAGAAGATCACTACATCCTTTTAAAAGGAACAATCAAGCTGGG
>PVLA01000482.1:225959-272283 GCA_004027455.1 Hydrochoerus hydrochaeris
AAAAAAAAAAAAAAAAAAAAAAAAAAAAAAAAAAAAAAAAAAAAAAAAAAAAAAAAAAAAAAAAAAAAAAAAAAAAAAAAAAAAAAAAAAAAAAAAAAAAAAAAAAAAAAAAAAAAAAAAAAAAAAGGAACAATCTAAGAGGAAGAGGTAACAATCATCAAAACCAGTGGATCCAACTACATAAAATAAATATAATGGACATGAAAAATCAAATAAGCCCTAATACAATTATAATGGGGGAATCAATGCCCCACTATTACAAATAGACAGATCAACTAGACAAAAAATCAAATATGAAATATTAAAACTAAACCAAACTTTGGAACAAATGGATTTAGTAGATGTCTATGGAATATTCCACCTCAAAACATGAGAATACACATTCTTCTCAGCTGCAAATGGGGCATTCTCTAAAACAGACCACATACTAGCTCACAGAACATGGTGAAGTAAATGCAAAGGAACTGAACTTGTCCCATACATATTACCAGTCTATAGTGCAATGAAATTGGAAATCAATGGCAGAAGAAACCACAAGAACTTCATAAACACATGGAAATTAACAGCCAATGGGTCACAAATGAAATTAAAGAAGATATTAGGCAGTTTATACAATTAAACAATAATGTCAGTACAACATACTAGAACTTACGGAACCAATGAGAGCAGTCCTATGAAGGAAATTTATAGTAATAAATTTCCACATCAGGAAAACAGAAGGAGCTTGAATAAATAACCTAATGTTAAAACTAGTTTTTAGAAAAAAAAAATGAACAAGTCAACCCAAGGCTCATATGAGGGAGAAAATTATGAACAGAAATTAATGCAATGGAGACTAAGAAAACAATATAAAGAATCAATGACTCAAAGAGTTGGTTCTTTGAGATAGGAAATAAAATTAACATACTCTTAGCCACCTTTATCAACAAAAGGAGTGAAATGAATCAAATCTATACAATTAGGAATAAAAAGGGTGAAATCACGCGGATCCTGCAAAAATCTACTTTGAGAACCTGTACTCTAATAAAATGGGAAACATGCAAGAAATGAGCAGATTGCTAGATGCATATGAACTACCAAAGCAGAATCAAAAAGACATAAAAATTCTGAATAAACCAGTATCAGTCAATGAAACTGAAGATGTAATTAAAATCCTACCAACAAAGAAAAACACAGACCCTGAAGGACCCACTGCTGAATTCTACAAGAAATTTAGAGAAGCCCTAATGCTACTGCTTCTCAAACTTTTTAATGAAACTGAAATGGAAGTGATTCTCCCAAATTCATTCCTGGAAGCAAGTATTAACCTGATACCAAAGCCAGAGAAGCATCCAACCAAAAGGGAGAACTACAGGCCAATCTCCCTAGTGAACATAAACACAAAAATTCTCAATAAGGAAATGAATACAAAACATCTTGAAAAAAATTATACACAGTGACCAAGTAGGATTCATCCCAGTGATGCAGGGATGGTTCAACACAGACAAATCAATAAAGGTGATGCATTGTATTAACAGACCCATGGACAAAAGACCCATGGTCTTATGGATGCAGAAATAGCATTTGAAAAAGTCCAACCCTGATTCATGATTAAGAAATCCCTACAGGAAATTGGAATGCTGGTCTTTATCTCTACCTGATAAAAGCCATGTATGATAAATCAATGGTCAACATCATACTAAATGGACAAAAACTGAAAGCTTTTGCTCTAAAATCAGAAACAGGACAAAGTCCACTATCAACACTCCTACTCAGTATAGTTCTGGAAATATTTTCCACAGCCACTAGATAAGAGAAAGAAATAAAAGGAATAAGGACAGGAAAGGAAGAAGTTAAATTATCATTATTTGCAGATGGCATGTTGCTCTACATATAAAACCACAAAATTCCACCAAAAGCAAATAAAGTTAATAACCAAATTCAGTGGCCATAGCAAGATATACATTAAATACTCCAAAATTAAATGCTTTCCTATACATGAATAATAAATTAATTGAGAGGAAAAATTAGAGAAACAACACCTTTCACAGTAGCATCCAAAAAAATGAAATACTCAGAAATTGATCTAGTGAAAAAAGTAAAAGATTTCTTCAGTTGAAACTATAGTACCCTGAAAAAGAAGATGGAAAAGGATATCAGAAAATATAAAGATATCCCTCATTTTTTGGGTAGGGATAAAGAAATATAGTGAAAATGACCACATTTCCAAAGTTGTTATACAAATTTAATGAAATCCTAACTAAAATTCCAACACTATACACCATAATATTAAAGAAAACAATCCTTAAATTCATTTGGAACCAAAAGATACCTGAAATAGCAAAGACAATCCTGGCTAACTAAGGCAAGGCTGAGGGATCACAATTCCTAATTTGAAACTGTACTAGACTGTTACTATGATAAAAAGCAATATGGTACTGGACAAAAAACCCATACATCTCAGGATGAATAAAATAGATTAAACAGTGCAGAAACAACTGCAAACATACTCAGCCACCTTATCTTTGACGAAGGGTTCAATCACGTTCACTGGAAGAAAGTAGCCTCTTTAATAAATGGTGCTGGAAAAATTGGCTTTTTATATGCTGAAGACTAAAACTAGACCCATGTCTGTCACCATGTCCTAAACTAAAATCAAAATGAATCAAAGTCTAAATATTAAAGCAGAAACACTAAATCAGGTAAAGGAAAGAATAGGTAGAACTATTGAAGACATAGATGCAGACAAAGATGTCATGAATAAAACCCCAATCACACAGGAACTATCACAAAGAATCAACAACTGGGATCTCATCTTATTGGAAAGCTTTTGTACAGCAAAAGAAATCACCAAAAGAATGAAAAGACAAGCCACAGAGTGGGAAAAAAATTTATGCGGGCTGTTCATCAAAGGACTAATATCTAGTCATATAAAGAACTGAAAAAATCAGAGTCTCAAATTTAACGTCCCAATCAAAAATGGTCATCTGAGATGAACAGATGCATCTCAGATGAAAAAGCACAAACAGCAAATAAATACATGAAAAAATGTTCAATTTCATTGGTCATTCGAGAGATGCAAGTTAAAATAAATCTGAGATTCCATATCACTCCTGAAAGAATAGATATTATCAAGAAATCAACCAATAACCATGCTGGTGGGGCTGCGGGGGAAAAAAGAACTCTTCTCCACTATTGGTGGAAGTGTGGACTGGTGCAACTACTGTGAAAATCAGTGTGGTGATTCTGTAAAAAATAGTACTAGAGGTCCAATTTGATCCAGGTATTTGTCTTCTTGGTATCAACCCAAAAGAATTAAAAGCATTTAACCATAGTGATATATGCACACCCATGTATGTAGTTGCACAATTTGCAATAGTTAAACCTTGGAAACCACCCAAATACCCATCAACAAATGAATAGACAAAAACTTGTGTTTTTTTTTTTTATAGAATAGAGTACTACTCATTCATAAGGAAGACTGGATGTGAGACATTTATAGCTGAATGGATACACCTTGAGATCATACTCTTAAGGGAAATAAATTGGACACATGTGTAAATATTGCATAATCTCTCTGGGGTGAGAAACTGAAAGTGTAATTAAGAGCCAAAATGTGTAATTAAAAATCGTGATATAGGAAGAAATTGTTCAAAAGGAAAAGGGGGAGTAGGTCAGGGAAGAGGGAAAGAAGGGAAGGGAAAAGGAGAGAGAATAAAAGAATAAAATGGAAACAAAGCTTTATAAAAAAGGAGAGGAAGAGGGATTGAAATGAAGGGAGAGGAATGGCGAAAAAAAGAGAAATCAAGATATATCTTGTACAGGTGTAACTTCTCTATGATGAATGTGATCATTACAATATCTAAATTGCACCAATAAACTTAATTTTAAAAAGAGCTACTTTTCCTTTGGAGAGGTAGAAATTAGATGTATAAAGGAATTATATTATTTCAAACAATAAATCCCCATAAAAATGCTTTGAATTCTGAGATCCAGGTTAGAAGATGAAAATGCAGTTAAACCGGGTGAGTGATGGAGCCCTGCTTGGAGAGAGGAGACATGTCGCTTGGTTTTAAAGATTCATATGCACAAGTATTGACAAAGAACAGTCAGTAGACTCTGGAAAGAGACAAATAAGTAATCTATTTGTGAAACAGGTCTATTTTTAATAATTCATTTAATTCTACAATAGCTGTACAAACCCATTATGAATTATAAGCTCTTTAATTTCTCTCCCTCCCTCCCTTCCTTTTTTTTCTTTCTCTCTACTTGGGATTGAACCAAGGACCTTTGCATGGAACTATATTCTCAGTCCTTTTGAGAAGGAAGAAGATCTTGCTAAACCATTAAATTGTCTGATCTGGGTTTGAACTTTCAGTCCTCCTGCCTCACACAGCCCCCTTCAATGCTGAGAAGATCGTACACTACTACACCCAGCTTCACAATCTCTTCTTCGAGAGCACTGAGGTGCAGTGAGGTTAGCGAACACATCCAAAGAGATTATGTAGCAAATGGAAGAGTGGGATTTTCAAGGCTGCTCCCCTGACTCCAACATCCATGAAATCCACCTGTGTTCCACTCCCCAGGGAACTCCCTTGTCAAGTTGTTCTCCACGTCTTGTCTCCATTGTCTTTCCTAAATTCATCGATGCTTCGGATGGACACCTTATCACAGCAGACCCAGCTAACTGAATGTATGTAGATGACTTGATGAGGTAAAAGAAAATTAAGCACCACTATGAGAAACTCACTTTAGAGTTGCTTTTTTCTGGCATGAGTTCAGTCTGTTTGACACAAAGATTAAAGTGAGGCGAGCTGCTTCTCTGGGTGTCAGTGCCTCCTCGTGCTCCCCTGCTCTGTGTGGCCCTGGGGCTGCTGGCCGTCACGCCCCACGTTTGGGGATTACTATCTCAGGAAACTGCCTGTGTGGGTTGCGTAGTGAGTTCAGGTCTGTATTAGTGTAAACCATCATCCAAATGTCTTTTATCAGAGTCTATTTCAGAATTGCAACAGATGTGTAAAATTGTTTTCCAAAGAAAAATCATACACAGGGAAAAGGGACAGGATGGGTAAGAGTGGGGTATAAGCAGAGAATCCAGCTCCTCCACAGAAAATCGTGTGCATTAATAATATGGAAAAGACACATGGAAGTTAGGATGCCGCTTACAAAAAACCTGACTGATAGTCTACATTAAATGAGCCAAAATAGATGCAAATAATAAAAAATAATCTGGTGATTATTATTTTTTTTTCTTTTGAGACAGGGTCTCGCTATGTAGCTCAGGCTAGTTTGAGCTCACTATATAGCTCAAGCTGGCCTTGATCTCACAGCAGTCCTCCTGCCTCAGCTTCCTGAGTGCTAGAATTACAAGCGGGTACCATCAGGTCAGGTTCTGGTGATCTTTATTCTCACACAAACTGCAAAGAGCTTTCTCACATTTAGACTTTTTTTTTTCTCTTTTAACATAAAGAAAGAACCATACAATTCAGGAAAATGTTCTTGAGTGTTTGAGAACTCTATTCAAATAATTACACAATAAATACTTTGATAAAAGAGACAAAGGCTCACATTTTACAGGCTTTATGGATTTATTTTATATGATTTTTTATTAGTATGTTTGCAGTATATAATGTTGACATTCCTTGTGTGAAGTTGAAACATGTATGTGGTTGATACATGAAATTCCTTTTTCATTCCATTTCTCTCTCCTCCCATCATCTCTTGATTCTTTTCCCTTTTAAAAAAGATGTTTATCTTTTATTTTCCTCTCTATTCATATTTTGGGTTCCCAGATAAACCACATAATATTCAGACTTGTATGTCTCCTCTTTTCACTTAATGTTATGGTCTCAAGTATATTCATTTTCCTAAAAATGACTCAAGATTATCTTTCTTTATGGCACTTCATCGTGCATAAATACAACATTTTCTTTATCCATTTGTCTGTTGGTGAACATATAGGGTGCTTCCAATGTTTAGCTGTTATGATTTGTGCTCCTATAAACATGAGTGTACATGTATAGCTTTAACTCTTTCAGGAAGATGGATAAAGAAGAGCTGAGTCAAATGGAATTTCTAGCTTCAAATTTTGAAGAGTCTTCATTCTGATTTTCATAATGGCTGTACTAGTTTATATTTCCATCAACAGTATAGCAGGGTTCCTGCTTACCTGCACCCTCACCAGCATTTGTTGTTACTTGGTTTCTTGGTGATAGCCATTCTCTCTGGGGTAAAATGGAATTTCAGCTTTGTTTTTATTTACATTTCTCTAATGTCCAAGCTGTTGAAAATTTCTTCATGTATTAATTGGCCACTTGTACATCTTTTGCGAATTGTGTTCATTTCTCTTGCCCATATTTTGATTGGATCTTTCATTTGGGGGGTGGTCTATTTTTTTGAGTTCTTTATATATTCTAAATACTGGTCCTTTGAAGAATTGCTGGCAGAAATCTTTTCCTGTTACATACATTGTTTTTCACTCTGTTTGTTGTTTCTTTTGTGATGCAAAGGCTTTTTAATTTGATGTCATCCCGTTGATTGATGCTTGGGACTATCCCTTGTGCAACTGGTGTTCTTTTCAGAAAGCGCTTGCCTTGTCCTGGCTTATATTAGTGTATGAGTCTTTTAAGATGAAAATGTTTTAAGGTCAATGGCAACTTAAGACTGTATTAGGAACAGATTGATTCCAAACATAAGGAATATGTTCATTTTCTTCTGGTCCCACATCTGAATATGCAAAAAATCATAATTTTGCCTTATAAAATGTGAAGAGCTACAAGTATGCTTCAGGAAACATTTCTCTTCACCAACATGCAAACTGTAGGGCTTGCTAGTTAAGACGCACATGAATCTCCTGCTCAGAGTACGCCAGGAGCAAGTAGGCTGGAGCTCACACCTGTGCAGTTCTCCTACCCGACGCGGTTGGTTGTGTTGGTCTTGATGCCTGTGCTGACTCTGTGTTGGAGGTTTATGTTAGCTCTGTGTTTTAGTTTAGCATGTTGTTTTCACTTGTGCATTTAAAATAGCAGTAGAATTTTTTATCCTTTTGTCTTCATTTGGGCCATTAAGTGGAATCCAAATTGTAGACATGTCATAATGTCAGGACAACGGGGAGACTGTGATGGTCTTGAGCTTCGCCGGGCCAGTGCCACGGCAACTGGTTAAGTCCAAGGACAAGAAATAGATTGGAAAGACCAAGTATACTGATCAATTGCTATCATGTTCCCTTAACCAGCAGATTTTCTTCTCATATGTTAATTGCTCCCTACCCTGAGTAAAACATATCTGTAGGCGCACACACACACACACACACACACACACACACGGATATGTATATATATATATATATATATATATATATATATATATGAACAAAACAAGAATTTTCACGTTAATAATGTTGTCTTTGCAAAGCTATCACTTCAGAATATCTTAGAACAGTAAGTAAGTTTTCTAGGTACCATCATATTTTGTCATTAAGTGATCCTGTTTATGGCAATGACATTGGTATCATTACTTTCCCCCAAGAATAATAAAGCAACTTACTAATATTTCTTTGGAATTTTAAGATAAAAGGCTTTAGAAATATATCTTTCAAGGTTACCTTTGAAGTTTGAGGCAATAAGACCACAAGAAGACAGGGAGGAGAGGGAAATTTGAAACTGTTTGGAAATTCCGTATAATTCAGATGAAAGATACAATCTGTGTAACAGGAATCTCCACAGAGGAGGTGGCTAAGTTATTTATACTAATGACCTCAAAAAATAGAAAAAGATTACTCCTCATCTTTCTGCTCATTTTCTTACTTTACAAGTAACAACAAAACTTTTGCCATTTTGCCTCTGTAAATAAAAAAGGGAGGAGCTATTTGGTTTGAAATCTTGCAATTCTAATAAATTTGACCAATTCATTTGCACACCATTTATGTGAACTTTTCTTTATATATAAGTAAACTCCTGCTTACTGCCACAGTGTGCAATAAACTATAACTACCCACACTTCTCTAGTCAGGCTTGTTCATTTAGCCTTCTGGTGTCAATCTAGTTAAGCTTGGTTTGGCAGGATTAGACCTAAAGACAAATTCAGATGTATACAGGTATCAGACATATATAGACATACAGAGGTATGTATATTAGACATATACAGATAAAGCCAGTTTTCTACATAATCAGACAACTACCTACATCATGACACTTTTAGGATGCTATAAGACATAACACACAGGAAGCAAAGGAATCAGAATTCTGGCCTTTTGTTAGTATTTTGACTGTATGTTAAAATTCACACCATTCTTTGTAATGTTTTTTGAGTTTTAGTCCTGAAGTCTTATGACAGAAATGATAATCATGGATAGAGAAGTTTTTCATAATAAAATAAATGAATCACTAGAACCAGCAAAGGAACGTTTACCAAATTCCTTCTTTTTAGGTTAGTATCCTTGGATTTGCTTTTTGAAATTATATGCTTCAGAAAACATGATTTGAACAACAGTGTCATTGTTTCCTTATTCATTAAGAACCTAAGAGAGAAAACGCTTGCGGATAAGTACTGAAAATGAGTATCAACTCTGCATTAGTGTTTTCCTGACATTGTCTGACTCATCACTCAAACAACCTTACGAGGAAGGTATCCGCTCCAGGTTTTTCAGACAAGATATAGAGATTAAGTATTTATTCAAAGTCACACAGCAAGTAAGAATTGTAGAACATGAACCCAGGCCTCTGAGCACGAATTGTATGCTGCTTCCCAAAATCTGTACTATAATTTACTTATGACCCATATGTAGACAGAAAGATTGTCACAATTAAAACATCAAACAGTATGTAAAAAACAAGTGCATTTGGCTTTTGGACCTCGGAAAAATATACATTTTCATAATATTCTGTATCAGTGTTACCTAGAAAAATTGTCATTGGTTTTTTAAAAAAATAATTATATACAGTTTAAAAATTGAGAAGATAATGTGAAAATGTTTGAACGTTACTATTAAACTTAATTTCAGATAAATAGAAAATTCTGTTTTCAAAGGAAAATAATGCTGAGTGTGGTTTCCCAAACATAGTCCCAGCTGTTCAGGAGGCTGAGGGGGAAGCTTGAGGTCAACCTGGGAGACATAGCTGGAACCTGTCTTGCAGAAAAGAAAGAAAACTGAATATCCTTTTTTGTTTCTTTTAAGTAATGTTCTTCTGGCCTAGAGAAGCTTTTAGGTTGCATACCAAGATGCACTGGTACAAATAAACATATTTAGGAAGTTGCTGAAATATTCACATAGCAGGCAGAATTCAAGTAGAGCCTGTAGAATATGCTACAAGCTATCGCATTTTCCTCGTTATACTTTATAAAGAAGGGCCACTATCCATGACTGGAATATGTTCTGACATCCATGAGATTTATCTGAGAAACCTTAGAAGTTCAGGACCAGTTGTTGTTTATAGAAATGCAAGTTGGCCTTATTATTTAAACTCGCTATTATGCAAAATGCTAGTGGGGCTTATAACCACTGCAGAACTCCTCCTCTACCATCTCTACCCAGGACATTCTGGCCATTTGATACTTTCTTCCTAACTCTGGTGTGAATTTTCCACTGGGGGAAATACATCCAACTCACCAGAGCTCCAAACTCCGGTGGCACCTGTGTCTTATACAGACCATATATATGTGCTCTAGATTTTTATAAAAAGTGCTATAGTTTTTGTGTATAACCTATACCAATTTGTCATGTACTGTGGGTGATCTCTAGATTACTTGCAGTACAAAATGCAGTACAAATGTTGCTAAATAGTTATTATGGTGAATTATTTAGGGAATGATAATAAGGCAAAAGTCTGTAAACTGTCAGCATACATGCAAGTTTTTTCAAGTATTTTCAATCTATAATTGAATGCAATTATGCAGAACCCATAGAAACAGAGGTGATTACTCTGATTAGAAATAAATTAATCAATTTCCATATCTGTTAACAGGCCAGAAGTTGCTTCCAGAGTTCAAGCTAAAATAAAATATATAAATAAAGAAGAAAAATGTAAAGTCTGTACATTATGGGAGATAATTAGGAAATTCTCTCCAGGACAGCAGAGTCAAAGGACTAATCTAACAATCAATGTCATCAATAACTTTCTGTACATTATTTAATGTCAACTATTGATTCCCAGAAAATTCAGTCCTGGTCAAAATGTGTTAAGTTATGAGCTGTTCATTCAATATGTCATTTCCTTTATCCTCATCAAGAAAATAGTTCCCTGATAATTAAGAATGGGAAGTACTTTTGTAGATCTTTCAATCCTGACTTCTTATTTATTGGATAAAGTCCGTGTTACTGTTCCAAGACATATATGGATTTAAAAATACAGAGCCAGGAGAAGAATTTTTGTTTATGGCTTTTTCCTATTAATGCCTGAAATTATTTAACAAATTTCTTTACATTTTTAAAGTCATCACAAGTTATAGTTCAGTGCCTGCATGATTTTATGTCATGTCTAAAATAGTATCTCCAAAACATCAGTCATAGTATTTGCCTTGGATTTAGAATACAGAAAACTCTTAGAAGGTGTGGTAGATTGTTTTGCAGGCGTAGTAATAATATTTCCTATTTCACTCATTGTTTTGCATTTTGATCTTGTTATTCTTCCATTTAGTTTATGTCTCCAAACTTTTGAATCTGAATGGATGTGCAAAGTCTGTGTCTTGCTCTCAGAATCTTTCCCCTGGGATAGTTCTCTGAGAATCCAGTCTCGCGGCATCCCATGACATGGCATATCCATGTTCAGGTGTTCATTTAACTGACCTTCCAGCACCAGGCTGTGTGGACCGCCAGTCACATGAGCGCTAAACCTTGGACATTCAGCCCACTTGAACTTAACAAATGACTCCAGCTCTATAACAGCTGCCTATGACTGCATTAGAAAGCTCAAGTGAAACTCACCCAGATGTGCCTAGTCAAATCACAGACCTCAAGAAACGTCAGTCAATTTTTGTTTTAGTGATCCTAGAGTTTGCAGGTGGTTTGTTGTGCAGTGGTATACAAATGAGAGCTAATGGCACAGAAGCCATCAGTCATGGTAACCTTCAGTTTCAAGAAATTGAGCCCAGGTGCACTCTCACCTCTGCAGCGAGCCCCTCCTCAGCTTCCCTGACTTAACATGCCCTGCTCACCTTGACAGATCCAGCTCTCCCACTCTTCCTATTAGAAGAACCTGTCAGGTTTGAAACTGATGACGGGTTATGTGGAATTTTCAATCGAAATTCTAGAAAGCTTCATTGTTTCTTAACATAGAAAGAGAAAGCTCGGTTTTTTCCACATGAGTATTTCCCTTAGGTAACAAAGGTCAACAGAGGTCATAAAGCCCAAGAGCAACTTAGATATAATGTTGACCTTTTCAGAAAGCACAGAGCTAAATTTAATACTCAACATAGTTGCTATTTTAGCCTGCAGGGACAGTACATTTGCTTCCTTCATATATATATACATATATATATATATTTCTTTTAAATTTTGGCAGTCTTATTGTACATATATCTTAATTTTAATTCATCTGCAAATTTTCTTGCCATACCAAGTTCTAAATCAGAAGCAAATATTAAATCTCTTTTCCTAGGCCTGTTGATCAAATGCTCTCTAAAATATTGAGACATTTCACTCTTACCCTTTAGTCTAATGTTATCCCAGACCACTGAACTTATGTCAAAAGCAGAACATAAGAAGATTTAAAGTAGACCAAACATTTCTAAATTTTTAATTTTAATAGTTGTGTATTAATTTTAATGTTAGAAAAGATAAAAGAAATACATATTACACACAAGACTGATAGATATAAAAATGTTAAATTAATAATTCTCTATAGTAATCGCTAAACCATGAAAGCAACAGATAGATGTTTGGGAAACACTAATTTGGAATTTCTGAAAAACCTTCAGAGTGCTGGGTTCCCTTTTCTTTCCAGTGATTTGTGGTTGGGTGTTTGCACCTTTCTGGCTTATTGATTTTCTGTCTTCTCTTTGAATCAGCAGGCTATTCTTTGCCACAATTGGAACACACATAACCAACTTTTTTTCTATATCTCATTTCATCAGCAAGCTTAATTCACAATATTTTCTATTATAATAAATGTTCATCAAGACCAGCTCCACAGAATCTCAGTGAAGTAAATATCTGTTTCGTGAAGGCCTTCTGATTATTAGAAGCCTCCCGGGGTCGGATTTCCTGACCATGCTTCCTTCACCAGAGTTCCCACACCCAAGACAGAAGTGTTGCTCCTGTCTCTTCGCTGTCCTATTACAGCTTCCTCCACGCTTTCTGCAGGTAACCCAGGGATTGTAAGCACTAAGTCCCTATTTGCACTGCCATTTAGTAAGCATTGCTATTTTCTTTATCTCTACATATTCATCTACCCACAGCACTTCCATCTCCCTCATAAACTGGAGTTAGAATAGTATATTAACACTTACTGTAAGGATGCGATTTGCATGATGTGACTCCAACAAATAAATTGCAATTGAAGATAGTTCTGGAGACATTTTAGAAACAGCTTGTCTGGTCCTTTATCAATGGAGAAATGAGTAGTTTGCATTTCTGAACTTTAAATATTGTACAGGGATGTATGCCTCTCTAATTTTAATGTCAAATAAACTATCACCTGTGTGCCACGAGCCATGGGCATATGCCCTCGTTTTAGATGCCTCAGACTTCATTTAAGGCCACTGAATTTACCGCCTGTTGTAGAGATACCATCCTCATCAATTCCCATTTATTAGTAGGTGCTTAAAAGGAGGCACTTTCTGACATGCAATAAAAAGCAAACCTAATGAGCAAATGGCAGTGAACTTCAGGGGCACTGTAAGTGGAGGTCCATCAGTATTCATAACTCTGACATACTATAAAAGACACTTTAGTACAACAAAAATGTGTCAGAAAAGATACTGAATTAACAGAAGGGGGAGTTTTCTGGTAAAACATGTAAGAGCACTCATTTCAACTTATCTAAACTATTAATATATTTTTCCCTTTGCTGACAAGTCATTTACCAAATGTCAGCTGAATGGTATTGGAGGCAGCTCTGATATTAACTCCCAAATGAGATGCTGTAACAATGAAAGGTACGTAAGTATTCCACCCCAGCACCTTGATGTAATTAATGCCCTCGGCCTTGCTTAGGCAGCTGATGCTACTCAAAAATTAGAAAAATTATCATTGGAAACGATTCTCATCCTGTTATAAATGGCACACTACACTTTCTTATTTTCACACAGGTCATTTTTCACATGATGTAGACAGAAGTTAAAAGGTGTCTTTGGATTCTTAAGGCAATTTAATCTCAATATCTCAAAGCAATATATATGATTAAATCAAAAGGTTATTTATTCTATGTTTTTTTTCCCTCAAAAAAGTTTTTTAAATTCAAGTAAAAACAAAACATAAAACTCAAGGAGATAAATCAAGGCAAAACTTTTGCATCTCATGTCCTGGAAGCAAAATGTATAATCACCTGTCAGAAATGTAAATTTTCCATAACGCAGTCTGGTATTCTACCCATATAAAATAATGAAAAAATTTTCTGTTTTACTACCTTTTTAAATGTAACTAGTGGAATTCCAATTGACTTCCTTTTGTCTCTTGACTTGAAACATGTCTCTTTTATATTTTTCTTTAAAACTATACATGTAGGAATGCTGCAGATAATGCAGCTAGTGATATTCACACAGAATGGAATTAAGAGTTTGGAAGCCTAGTAAGTACACAGTGTGAGTTTTACTGCCACAGCCTTGAACTCAATTGTTAAATGTTTTCTCTAAGATTTCCACAGGTGTTGGAAAGGAATTATGGATTATCAAAGCATATTTCCACAACTATGATCTCTTTTCATCTGTCATTTAAATGAAAATACAATTAGTGAAATAATTTGACTGCATTTGAGCTTTCTCAGGTGAAATAATAGAGGCAAAAAATCAAAGAGGATGAAAGCAAATAATTTTATCACAATGACCAGGATTCAAGATCACCTTGCACTATTTTTAAGGTTGAAACACAAAAGACCACAAGTTACCCTGCTTTACATTTTTATATTCACTATGAAATTTTGTGTGAAAGTCATGTGGATACTTTATCAAGAAAATCAAATAAATAGACATAAGAATTTCACTGGATAATTTTAGGTCGTACTGAAACAACTCATTTACTTTGCAGGCAGGGAAGACATGTTTTATGTGATCATGAAAGTTTGACTTTCATCTATAAACTGTGTCATTAAATAGAGTAAAAACACACAAAGCTCTCAGAGGATAAAGAATGCATTAAGCCACTACTTGTAATATACTTTGTGATATTGCCTCCTTTATTTAATCATTTATCTGTTTACTCATTCTTTTATCATTCGAAAATATGAGTTGTGCACCTAACATGGATCTGGTCTTTTGCTAAGGCCCTGGGAATCCAATGATTAAATGCGGCTCTTCCCTTGCACATTTGATATTCATTTGGTCTCCACACAGTGCAGTATAGATAATGTTAGCACTTGCCCTGGGTGGTCGGCCTGTGGGTGTGGATATGTTTCACTTATTCACATTGAGTTTAGGCTCATACGCTGCACTACTGGACCAAAAATTTATTTCTCATAGTTCTGGCGACTGAAGTCTCAGGATGCTGGCGTAGTGTGTTCCTTGGGGTGGCCCTCCATCCTGGTTCATAGGTGACTGCCTTCTCCCTATTCCGACACATCAGGAAGAAGGAGTTCTGATGCTTTCATCTCCATGTAGGGCCAAAATCCCATCATTGAGGTTCTGCTTGTATTAGTTTTCAAATCTAATTACCTCCTAAAGGTCCTATTTTCAAATATCATCACTTTGGAGGTTCGGGCTTTAACATATTAATTTTGAGAGATATATTCAGTCCATAGCAGGATGTGTAGGAGCGGGGCAGTAAGATAAGAGAAGTAAGCAGTGAGTGACTTACTGATATGATGTCTGAAAACAAGTATTTCAAGTATGATTGTAAATGATATCATTTATAATGTTTAATGGACATTCAGAAGAGGAAATATCACCTAATATAAGAAGACCGCGAATGAATATTTAGGAGCGCTGTAACAAAATAGGCCAAAGTAAGCTTCCATACTTGAACTAATTTTGGCTCAAAGCAGCCTTTGTCCATAGTGAACTGTACCCTAGCTTGACGTGTAAAGAAATTGTAAGCTAACCTAAGAGAATATCCTTGTAACCAAGCAACTGAGTTTCAGCAGTTAAATTTACAGCCAATAAGAGAGTACGGCCATACAATGAGCAAAATAACAATGGAAGCCAATCAGGCTATTTATATATGTCACTTCCTTGGTCTATAAATGTAGCTTGCACATGTGGTAAACATTCTGTACTATCTTTGGTCTGAAATGTTGCCTCGCACCTCCCTCTTGCTTAAGTAAACTTTAATTCAACTGGTCTCGGTATTCCTTTTCTAACAGATGGTAGAACAAAAAGCACAGTAGATATTAAAGGCAAAGCAGAAACAAATCTTGGGTGTATTTTCATCCTTATTTTAAGGGAAAATATACTGAGGGTCCATTTAGCAGTCTTTACCTGGTAATTTGTAGAACTAGAGTTTGAGGTCATGGGTAATAAAATGAATTTAATTGTGCATATTTTCCAGAGACAGAAGTGAGTAGCTACATGCTGCTATATAAAATATCTAGTAGAAATTTTATATGGGAAATACAGGTATCATTTTTGTATTTATTTATATGCCAGGCATATAAACCGTCCTAGAAGTTATGGCAGTAGACCGAGGGAAAAAGTTCAAAATTCCTCTACTCATCAAGTCTGCATTTTCACAGGGATAGGGTGCAGTGGTGTGATGACAACACACAGTCATATTAAAATATATTGGATATAGCTGGGTGTCCATGATAATCTGAAAATATTTTTCCCAAAGACAAATAGGGCAGATATGAGTATTCCTTTACACTGGCAAGAGATGAGCTAGGAATTAGGGTAAGGATGATACTTTAGAGGAGAGACAGGCTGTGATGGACCAAAGTTTCTGTGGTATTTTAAAACGGCTTCAGTTCCTCAACTGCACTTGTATATTTGCCAAGAAATTATCACACAAACAAATCCGTCAGTAGTTGATGGAGCCGATCATTTTTCACGGTACCACATGGCGCAGTCATCAATAAACATGACAGAAGTATGTGTATTTTCTGTATACACATATCAATGTATGTATAGGTGTATAAATGTCTACATGTACACACATATATTGACACATCAAAAGATATATTTATAATGTTCATATATATGTATTTTTAAAAGAATATTTTCTGTTTTTTTTTTCTCTTTTACAGCTATTACTCTTGACTGAAAAGTGTAAGAAAATTCACATTAGTTACTTCTACTAGAAAAGGAATTTGTTAAACTTATCTTTAAAAGAATATTTGGCTGAGTCTGGGACCATTAAAACCCTATGATTCTCAAAAGAATGCTAAACCAAATTGATTGTAATCCAGGTTAAATATCTAGAAAAGTAAAATATCCAAATATCCCTGCACTCCCAGAATGGAAGTTTTCAGAGACAACAAATATACCTCTAATAATATTGTAGTAAATTCAGAATTTCATGATAAGAAATAGATTACATTTATTTTTCTCCTGGAGTAAGCAATAGAATAAACCGAGTTTGCTTTAGTTAGTGAAATGTAGAATTCGATGTGCCTCATCTTTTCCACACATGTACAGAAAGTCAGTCACAAGAGGCTGGTGCGAGGCATAATGGAAGTAATTTGAGTTCTGTTTCTGGATATTTTATCTTCTTCAAACACAATTTGTTTATCAAATCAAAAAAGAATGACAGCACAAAAATATAAACGAAAAACAAAAATGTTTTCACATCTTAGATGAAAGCTTATCTTCCTTTGGATCGCTCTTTCCAGCGCCCCAAAGAGCTGGCATAAATTGAAAATAAAACAAACAACAGTACTGTCAGACGTAACCACATGCCGGGACAGCCCTCCCGCGTCTCCTGCGCTCCTCTGCAGAGAAGCCCCGGTGCCTCACTGAACAGCCCTTAAATCTTTATTGTATTTTGCCTCTGGGGCTTGCTCATCACTGTGGGTCTAAAAGTGTCTGTTATGGTCAGAAATAACTTTAAAAAAATATTGCACCACTGAGCCAATGAGTACTTCAAATGGCTCCAAAAGTGTAAACTTGTAAAATGCAAGGTAGAGGAGAAAGCACTTCAGCACTTGGCATAAACGGACTACTTCTCTATGCCATTCTCAGCACTTCTGTTTTATGAAGACCAGAAAAAATACTGAGTTGAAGGAAGAGTATCTATAAAGCCCCTGAAGGTACTTGAGAATTTTCCTTTCTTCCTGGACACAAAGATGAACAGCCGTCTGGACATCATAGTTGAAAGTTGTTCTTAAAACCTGCCGCTGTTTGCGGAGCATTTTCTCAAAGCCTGAGTGCACAAAGGCCTGGAGAGAAATAGCTTGAACTGAGAATTATCAATCTGTGCTTTTATCCTAATCACATGCATGGCTATTTCTGATACAATTAGGGCCATTCACTGAGTTTTGCTTCTTGGTTTCTACTTGGTTATAATAAAAAGATTATTCATAATTGCCCACTTTCTCATTGCTAATGTCTTTAGGTTAATATACAAATGCTACAACTTTTGTGTTAACAATGAAGCTATAGAGACTGAGAATAGATGATATTGTTTGCAGGTGAAATTTTTATTTGAACACTTGGCACAACTTTAAAAAAATTTTTTAAAATTATTTTGAAGGTAGTGAAATACAACAGAGCAAGACAGAACAAAGCCAATTGAGACAGTGCAGTGAAACCGGTACAGAACATCACAACAGATTACCAGGAAAACAGTAATAGGTACCATGGTATATCTCATTATCATCACAATAGTTGTTCTTTCAATCAGGTACAGCAAAATCAAACCAAATACAGAATATTATAGAACTTATCAAAACAGAAAATTGAATACAGCAATATAATTAATCAGAACAAAGCAAAACAGTGATAACAATCTTTGCCTTCAAAGAGATAATAGGAGGAAATCCCCCCTATTTACTACATTGCATATGGTCAGCCTCCCAAGAGATGCTCAGACCTCTGGCTCCCATTTGCTAATGGCTGGGGAGGGAGGGATGGGATGTTTGATTCTCAGCCTGTGCACCGGTAGGCTCATGGCTGCTTATGAGAGAGGCAAGTGGGTTGCTTGGTTTCCCAGCACCCTAAGTTCCAACATGACGTGGATCTCAGGAGATGCTGGCTGGTTTGTCCTCTGGGGTAGCCACTGCTACTTGGCACAGCTTTATACACAACAGCATACAATTTTTTTTTTGAGACAAGATCTTACTATGTATTTCAGTCTGGCCTGGCCTCATTATGCAGCTCAGGCTGGTCTTGAACTTGCAGCAATCCTCCTGCCTCAGCCTCCTGAGTGCTGAAATTACAGGCATGCACCACCTCACAGGGCAGCAGTACACAATCCCAAGTTGGTTTTTTATATTATTTGAAATGTAATCAATTCAAATAAGAAAAATCAATATGTTGAAAAGTATTTAGCACAATAAAAGATTCAGTAACACTCAACTGATGGGTGATATGGAAAGGAACTTCATAGACATGAGACAAAACAGTGCTTTAACAAGAGGCCTAAACCATTAAAATTAATAATGAGAAATTTTCATCTGTGTCTGGTTATGATTCACATATATTTAGTGTGCCTTTGGCTTGGATAACATTGGTTATCCAAGATTTATGGTTGGATGAGACTAAGTAGTATATACAAATGCAATACAAGAACACAAATGCTTTAAACACACATGCATTCACCTGTATATATGCAGACAGAGACAGCATCAGGAACCAGGGCTTATGCAGCATTACCTTGAATGTCTGACCCTTACGCTACAAGTGTCAGAATCTATTAGAAAGTACATAATATTTGTCACCAGAAAAAGCCTCTGGTAATCAGAGAAGCACATCTCACTTCCAAATATACATTCTTAAAATGAATCTGCTGGTATTTTTGCAGGAAGATAGGTTTTCACAACACTGGGAGATTCCAGATAGGAGCTGGCAAGGAATTCCACTGTTATCCAATTCAGAAATCATGAAGTCTGTGTCTCCTAACTTTAACGACAAGGACATGACACTCTACAATATCAGGTCCCATAGTACAGCTCCAACTATGTTAGTCTGAATTAATATAGTCCTAGAACTTCTTGTATTAGTCTCTTTATTTTAAATCCTACATTCTGACCTTTATGCAATAACATTTCCATGGAACCCTTTAATCACAACTTTTGGAAGCTCATACTTTCGATCCTTTACAATGGATATTTCAATATCAACATCATAAAGCTTCATCAGGTATTATTTATTCAGTGCATACTACTTGTCACACACTGTTAGAGAATTTCAGAAACTATTTACTTTAACTTCTAATATCCTACAAAATAAATACTATCACCTTTTTCATTCATGATATTAGGCTTGGAAAACATCAATGGCTACTTATGGTTGTACTATATACATTTTGCACAATTTAGATTATATGCTGCACTGTAAGGCAAAAATATTTTCATTGGATATGAAGTATTGAAGAGTAGTATTATCAACTCCCATTATTCCTACACAGAGCTCAATATCCATACAAAAATATTTATTATAATTTAAAAATAATAATTTGCCCTCAATTACCATTTTGCAGTATATCTACATATAATATAGAAGCATAGATGTTTCATATATATACATTCACCTGTGTGGTATGCATACAGAGACAGGATTCAAAGTCAGGTATGTCTACTTGTAAAGCGCATATTCTTTTTGAAAATATTTATTTTTGTTTTTAAATATATGTTCAGAGATAATCTCAAGGATAAGGTTTTAAAAAGTATACAGATATTTTTTGAATATCCTTTCTACAGCTTCTCCTAATATTATTGGCTCACAAAACATGGAACATTTATGAAGACCAGAAAAAAGCAGATTCCTACAATAGTATTTATTAACCTATAGACCTTATTTGAATTTTTTCATGTCACCATAATTCTTTCTCTAGCTTGTGGCATAATCTGGAGTCCTATATGTTATTGACTATCATGTTCCCTTTATTTTCTGCAGAATCTGACAACTATTTTTCTATGCCTTGCCACTTAAAAAAGAATACTACTAGTCATTTGTTGTGAAAAATGTCCTTATGTTTTCATTTTCATTCTTAATTGTAGGTCGTCTGATGATTTCTCATGATTACATTGAATTTATGCAATTTGAACAGGAATACTTTGGCAGTGATATACCCTTAGTGCATCATATCAAGGGGTGCATAATGTCGATATCTTTCCTACTTTATCTTTTAACTGTTTGATAATATTAAAATAGTCTGTGACCACAGATCTGAGAAATATCAAAGAGTTCAAGATATGTATTATGTTATTTAATAGAAATCACACTGGCTTCTAACTAGCCATTATTAATTTGGAATATGATTTAAATTCTCAATCCAAATAGCACTGATTGCATGTATGCATGTACACACACTGACACATCAAAATATTGGAAGTTTAATAATTAGCTCTCTGGGAAAGAAAAAATCCTGATCTCTAGTGCTTCCTGGTTTTGTTGTAAATACTTCCAATGTGGTGCATTTCAAGCTATTAGTATTATATTCCTGACCTCAGATGTAGAAATGCATTCAAAATCAACTCTCAAGAAGAAGGCCTGACACCTCAGTGAAATAGGCAATTGTACACTACATTTTCTCAAGTCTAGGCTAGTGCTAGCAGAAGCAGGGCACACATATGTGGAAACGAGACAAAATTTCCTGTAGTAACTTTTCGTAGGAAGCTCATGAATGCTAATTATAGCGGAAAACTTTATTTTTAAACAAATTCCATGTGTGTCTCCATTTTACATTTTGCACAATTTAAATTATCATATGCTGCTCTGTAAGGCAACATACGTATATTTTCATTGGAGATGAAGTATTGAAGAGTAGTATTATCATTTCACATTATTCCTTCACAGAGCTCAATAGCCATACACAGAAATGAATTCTACATGAGGTATTCTTAGCAATATTGTTGTGATCTCAGTGTTGATTTAAAAATTATGTTTTATATATACTGGAGGGTAGAATGGCCTCCGAAAGATGTCTACAACCTGATTTCCAGACTTATTTGGCAAAAGGGACTTTGTGGATACAGTCAAACTATAGATCTTGAGGAAAGAGGATTATCTTGGACTATGCATGGCCCATCAGTGTTTCAAGGGACCTTGTAAGTGAGAGGCAGGAGGGGTGACATGAGGGAAAGAGATGTGTCAGTGGAACAGAGGGTGACGTGATGTGGCCATGAACTTAGAAATCCAAGAGACTCTGGGAGCCGGGTAATATCTCCAGGGGGGCACAGCTCTTCCGATACTTAGATTTTAATCCAGTAAGACACATGGTAGACTTTTCACTACCTAACTTCCAAGATAACACTTGTACTGTTTTAAACCACTAAGTATGATGATTAGGCACCACATCAGCAGAAAACAAACATACACAAAAACCATATTTTCACTGTGGTTAATTCAATTACCTAATGATTAATTTTAAAATTCACTTTCCTCATCTTTCTCAAGTTCTGACTTAACACTAATACCATTTAGAAAAACAAACAAACAGACAAGCAATATATTTATGGCCTTGGTGTTAAAAGTATCATTGAGGATTGTGGTATGTACCTAAATAAGATATTTCAACTCCAAGGGTAGTAAAGTATATTTTCAAAATTTTTTCAATGGGCACATTAGCAAGGAAAAAGCCTTTAATTAGAGAATTTAGAATAAGTTGGCATAATAAAATTTTTATGTCAAAATGTGCAAACATTTAAAAGTGTTTCTGCTCTGAAAAAATTTCCACTACTTTGTGGTTTGTTTGTATTGATACAGTCGGAAAGTAATGCCAAAGAAGATGAAAGGTAATTTTGGTACGCCGCTCCAATTGGAAAGCTCTTGCTTGACACTATCTCCATGAGGCATTAAAAATTAACGGAAAAAATAATAAACCTAAAGTGCTACAATATTTTGAAATGTCCTTTGGATTAAAGTTTAAAGTCTTCCATGATAAGGAATATATGTTTTGAATTCTTGGAAAATTGTAATCCAGGATGCAAAATGAATCAGAATGCTTCTTTGTATTTTTATATCAGATCAAAAGGATATGATGGAATAAACTCATTTTTTTCTCTTTAAAAGATTAAAGAGTAATTTTCACTTCTTGTAGTACGTGTCTGATGTGATGTTTAGGTAAGCGTAGTAGAATAAGAAGGAACACAAGTGAGGTATTATACCTAGGTTCAAGTCCCAGCTCAGTAAAAAATGACCTTGGAAAGCCATTTAATAGTCTTCATTTCATGTTATTTCTAACATTACTCACCTAAGCCACCTTGCAGGCAATAAGTGAAATATAATGCATTTTAAAATGCATTGACATTGTAAAACTGCTATTTTAAAGAAAGCTAAGACAAGATTCTGAAATAGCCCATAAAATGACAGTATCTAGAAGCAAGATGTTTGCCAAATAGACTTTTTTCTTTTTCCCATTTAGATTTATGCAACTGTCTGTATTTGTTGAAGAATGGGTTTGCATGCTTACCCCAAAATTCTTATCATTGTGTATCGAAACTCAGAGGTTAGATTCTACAATAAATACAGGTACTGAATTTTAGATAAATTACTTAAGCACATTTGTTCAAATAAAGGAATAAAAAGCTTTACTTACTTCACAGTTGATGTCAAAAGATAAAAACAATAAGGAAATCATTGTAAGCCTCTGAAGAGATTGTTATGCTTAGAGTTAAGGTGCAAGTTGATCTTTTTAATATTGCAACAAGCTCACACATCATTAATCTCTTAGAAGTGGCCCCAGGCCACGGTAAATGGATGGCCTAATAAATCAGACTTGATGTTGGCTATTTCCAAATTATTGTCAATAACTAGAGTGAGGAGGTGACAATTCAGTAACTAATGCTTATAAACTGGACTTTTTACTTTTTAAATTTTAATCAAGAACATAAGCAGTAGGAAGGCGAGCCCATATAATGCATATAATCATGACACGTGCTTGAAGACAGTTACAGTCACAGTAAAAGATGTGTTCATTATATCATCTCACAATTATCAATATGCATGAGTTTCTCTATAGTAGAAAATATTGTTTCCAGTTTTCTTTACTGTATTTGTGTATCAAAAACACCGAGCTCTTTTTCATGCTTACAGGTGAGAAAATACTGAGAGTGTGTTCTATGGGGGTCAGGGAGAAGATGGATGGAGAGTAAGAAGAACAGACTGCAGTAGGGAAAGAGAAAAGAAAATGAAGCACAGATAAAAATATGAATGGAAAATAGGAGGGAACAGGTAAGAGAGGAAAAAAAATGGGCCCAAATTCTGTGCCACCTAATTTAGCAATGAAAAGGAATAAGAGGCTCATCTGAGATACAGAAAGAAAGGAAATTATGAGGAAAAAAATTGTAACTTCTAATATGGTCAGGAGTCTTGGGTACACTTGGGTGAGCATCGGAAGGCAAAAATCACACAACAGGAAGAAAGATAATACGCCAACTGTTTCAACATTCTTAAACTTTTATAGGCAAAGAGGTAAAATGGAATTTGTGCACTTACTGAAATCAAAATTCCAACTTTGATCTTGGCATGGTTGGCATGGCTGAGGGGAGAATTGGCTGTGGAGTAAAAAGCTCCCAGTGAAGTCCTAGTCCAATGTGGTATCTAACTAGGTTATAATACAATATAAGTTGCTGAAAGTTTGAGAATTTTTTTTGTTTCGGTATCTGTAAAATAAGCATAATAATAGTACTAAGAGAAGTGCTTCAGGATTGTTGTGAGCATTTCATTTTAAAAATTCATATAAAGTCTTAGTATTTATGCTGATAGTGTTAATTATACTACTATTAGTTACAAAGCTTTAAACAAATATTTTTATTTCTGACCATAGCTACCTAATCTTTCGACTGGGAGCAAAGATAAAATATTTATGGGGCTGGGGATATAGCTCAGTGGCACAGTGCCCTCCTGGCAAGTGCAAGGTCCTGAGTTCAATTCCTAATACCAAAAAAAAAATTATGATTTGGAGGGAACCATAAATTCAGTCATGTACACCAAATTACTGTCACAAAATAGGTTCACAATAGTAGCTATTATGGTTTAGAATGCACTGGCTTCAAAACCAATAGGAGTTCTAACTTTCTCAGGTAACATAATCAGGATGATTATGTCAGGTAACAAAATGTATTTAGAATATATAATTTATTTTTTACTTTATGGACCTGATGCCTTTTGTACCAAGAGACAGGAACTCTGCACAGATTGGCAGTAAAATTTGTGTTCTTCTTAGGAAGAGCACTGAAGCTAAATAGCTTCTGAAAGCCATTAGATCACCAAATTCTGTTTGCCTGTCAAAATAGTTCAGAATCTGCCTCCAATTTTTCAAATTTCACCCCTCTTTTCTTAGCCATTATTATGCCTTCTGTGGTTGTCTTTATCTGTATCTATGTATCTATAAATATATGCCTATATATGACTGCATATAGAGCAACATACATATATTCAGAAATACAGTGTTGGTTATTACAAGATTTGTTCTTAAAAAGAGAAGGAAGAGCTGTATAAGAAATAAACAAAGTTCTTTTTAAAATGCTTCCTGCTTTCCACAAGTCCCTGTTTCTTCATAGCACCATGTTTCTTATGCAACACAGTTTCCGGTACCAAGCAGAGTGCACAGAAACCATGGAGCAAACAGTTGTTCCTTTGGGTACTTAGAAGCATAAGGTTAAGTTTTCCTCGCAATATTTTCTATTTAACTGGAATCAAAGACCCATATCAGCCATGGTTCTATAAACAGAGGTTTAGAGTAGGTGTTTCACTGGGAGCTATATTATTGTAATTGATTTCTAAATTAAACACATATGCACACATTTAAAGTAGTTATAATTAGAGCACAATATGACCCAGTCTTCTTTAATGGGGATCCATATTGCTGTCATTACAAATGTCACTTTTCAGCACCATGTCTCTTACCAAACAGAACTCATTTTGAAATGCCAGTTTTTGTGAAAAATTTTATCCATTTGTCCAAATGGTACTTGAATAAAAGAAGAAGTTTTTCTCTTTGGGTTCATTTTCAGGTTGCTAGCCTAACCTAAAATAGAGCCTCTTTGAAAGTCTGCTTCATGTTCCGTTAGAATAGAGAAGGGACAGCTGAGTGTTGAGTAGCAGTGTTACACTGAGTGAAGACACGACTGTAAATAACTCTGTAGTTTGGAAATGAATGATGCTTTTGACAGAGATGATTATGTCGTATTGACAACATTGATGTCAAACGCAGAGTGAAAGCATGAGATTGACTATCAGCAGTTTCCACCAGCGATCACTTGAAATAGCTCCAGTGAGATAAAGGAACAGTCATAAATGCGTATGCCTCCCTCCCCCACTGAAGCTCTGTTTCTTCCCTTGGGGTGGAGTTGTTAGTGCAGCTCCACTTTGGGGGAAAAAAGCTAGAATTCCCACTTCATCGCAGGAGGGTGAAATATTCTTAGCTGCTTTTTTTTGAGTTAATCAGTTCCAGGGCAGCCTTAGTCACCCCACATCAAAACAAGGAGGGCAAAATACCCAAGAAAAGACGTCAAGCCCTGGACTTCTATGAGAGAACTTACAATTTCGAGTTAGATTTGACGTATGTGAAATAAGGTCTTGGCAATAAAGCCCTCCCAAGGGACTCTTACCAATCTTGAAAATCATTGTTCCCATAACTGCTAAATACCAGCTTACATTTCTAGGGTGCAGAATATTTTGGATGATAAGTTTTCCAGTTTGAAAAAAAAAGTCCTATGTTGGAGAGTCTTGATGAGAAAGTAATTTCTTCCATATCTTTATCTTCACTCCAGTTGTTTTTTGTGTGTCCTTGAGCCTCCTTATTATATAGAAATATGTACTTTTTAATATGTTCTGAAGTACTTATATTTTTAATATTTGTATTTAAGCATATAAAACAATTTTAATATTTATTGACACCAGAATACAATGCAAAACTTGGCAGACTGTGTTCATATTCTGAAGTTACATAATATTCTGTGTGTAAGATCTGTGACTCTCTAAATCTGGAGTTAGTAAGAAGATTTTTAGAGGAATTTCTAAAGGCAGAAAATGTCTGTATAGAAAGCATTTGGCTTTTTCTTCTCAAGAGCAATCCTGGGATATTTATTGGCATAAAGCGAAGTTTACCTGTCATTGTGTTAATCTTGCCACTGAAGGTTGGCAGTGGTCATGTGGCAGAGATGTGTTCCTCCCTGCATGCAAGTTTCTTCTGAGAGCACATTTTGGTTTGGGGCTGAGAAGTAAATAAGTCCTTTTATTTTTCTGAAAACAAAATGACATGTGCTCTTGGAAAACAATATACAACTTGCACACAGTAAAGTTGCCGCCCAGTAAATGACTTTGGAACCTCACAAAGCATGGACCCCTGTGTAGTTTGGAATGCTTAAAACTAAGAAATTGATGAGTTCATTCGCTGAATCACTTACATAAATACACTCTATAAATCAGAGAAAATTCATCAAAGAGGAGAAATCTAAGAATACATATTTATTAAGGAAAATAAGTTGACAACTATATGGCAAAAATTTGATTCTTCATTTTATTAAATAAGAATACCTTGGAATGTAATTTATTAATTCACCCTTGCAACAGGGTTCTGTGAATCCAAATATGTATTTATTTTTAACACATCTTAATCTCTTTATGACATGAGTGACAGGATTAAAGGATAGTTCTTATTTTAAAATATCATCTAAATGCCAATTTCTTATATGCCTAAAGTGTTTATCTTCATTTATAAATTAATACATGTTTGATAGATTTTGTGCCAGTCACTAGAAAAATAAATATTTTTGTTGAAGACTTATCTAATTATGAGGAAACACAAAGACCATTTCTTTCAATGGACTTTACAATTACAACCTTAGCTCTCTTTACTCTTCTTAGCAAGAACTTACCACTAAGGAAGTTTATGTTCAAGGCCCTTCTGGGTCTAGAATTTCATTAATTATTCTCTGATTAATCTTTGCTTTAATTTACATTTCTCTAATGACCAATGATGTTGAACATTTTTTCATATATTTATTTGCTGTTTATACTTTTGCATCAGAGAAGTGTCTGGTCATTTCAGATGTTCATTTTGCACTGGGTCTTTAAACTTGGGAGATTTAATTTTTTAAATTCTTTATATGTTCTGTATATTAGTCCTTTGTCTGAGGAAGAGGTAACAATTTTTTTTTCCCCACACTGTGTATTTTCTCTTCACTCTGTGGTGCTTTCACTTGCTGTGCAAAAGGTTTTAATCAGTGGAGATCCCAGTTGTTGATTGTTTGTGATAATTCCTGTGCTATCGGGTTTTATTCATAAAGTCTTTGCCTACACTATCGTCTTCGAGAATTCTGTCCATGTTGATTTTGAAAAAGCTAGTAAAATTCCCTTACTTACTCAGGCACTTAAAAATATTATCTCTGTGGAATTTATCTGTGTTGCATTGAGCTTAGCAGACTGTTCATTTTCACAAAGTTGCGGGAAATTGTGTCTCCCAAGTGGCCATCTTCTGTCAGTGTCTTCATTGCACTCCTGTAAGTCAAGCACAATGAGTGGTTTTGTATTTATTCATATTTTAAAAAGGAGTACATTGAAAAGTTTTGACTGGCATTTTCCTCTCCTCTGTCTTCCTTTCAACAATATTGGTGCATTCACAGTGTGACCTAGCACTCTGCTAGTACGATGCACCTACTAAGCCGCGGATGTCACGATTATACCTAGATGTCCCTAGAGGTGGGGCTTTTGGAAGGCGATGAGTGTGGTGACTTACAGCTGACTTGCTGTTAGGTGGCGGGGCCTGAGCCTGATGGAAGACATGGATCTCTAGGATTGTGGCCTGCTAGGTGGGGTTCCTTTCCCTATCATACTCCTCCCTCACTCTCTGCTTCCTAGATGCCCTACACTGAACAGCTGTTCCTCCACTCAGGCCCTTCCACCATGCTATTCCACCTGGCAGCTGGGCAGCTGTGAACTAAAATCTCGACAAACTGTGAGCCAAAATAGGCCTTTTCTCCTCTAAATTGTGGGTGCTGGGATTGTGTCTCAGCAACAAGAAAGTGACTAAAAGAGCAGACATGGCTTATTTGGCTTACTTGGAACTTAGTATGTAGTGGAAAGGATATGGGTGAACAAATGCATGTGCAACTACAAAGGATATGGATACAAAAAAAAGATCATAGCAGAAATGCTTGACATTATGGAGCTGAAAAATACCTGTTTTACAAGGTAGCCTCAAACTGACTTTTGGCCAAGCAAAGGGCTCAGGGGAAGTTTGAAGCAGGAAACTCTTGGTGTTTTCAAGTTGGTTATGGGTAATAATGAGAGAATAAATCTTATAGGAATTTTGTATTTTAAGAATATCATGACCGTGTAATTTATTCAAATGGGAAACATTTATGAATTAAAGTAGATACTACTGTGAACATTTAAGCTGACAGGATATGTGTCAACATAGGTGTGTCCCTAAAATGCAGTAGAAGCTGTTAACCCCTTAAAGATTCTACCAAAGCACTTAAATCTTTCAATAAAAAGAGTAATAAAGTTGGACTTAAGTTTTTGCAAGATTACTCTGCCTGTGTGCAGGGTAGATATGGAAGCAGTCTCTTGCAATAGTCAACAAAAGGAATGAAACAAAAAATTGGGCTTATTTCATGTACAATTTAATTGTACAGCTGATAGCACTCGGTGGTCATGGATTGGATGAAGGCAGAAAGAAGCGACTGTCAAAATGACTTCCATTTGTATAACTGAGGGGGTGACATGCCATTTAAAGAAGCAGATGTGGAGTGTCTGTTGGAATCAAGAGGTGAGTTTGAGATTCCCAAGAATAAAACGGCTGGTATCCGGTGGAGATGCCAAGTACAAAGTTGTACCTAGAAAAACAATCAACATGGTGAATAAAAACACAAGGTTTGTAAGTTTTAGATGCCATTTAAAGCACAAGAAAGCCTGAGAAGACAGGCAGGTACTAAGTACTGAGAACCAAAGTAGCTGACACGTAAAGAAGAAAGAAGTAGGATAGTCTGGGGTCTGCATTCTATGCCCCTTTCAGGAGGTGGGAGTTTATCTCTTTCCTCCTTTTGCTAACCATAGTGACCTTCATAATATGCTTCTGTGGCTCTATTTCACTCTCCAAGTTCCTAACACCCATTCCTTGGAGTCACTTCTCCTATCAAGGTCTTGCACATGAATCTTCATTTCAGGCTCTAATTTAAAGAAAAGAACCAAAGAAACAGAAATACTATTAAGAGAGTTTGTTAATACTAAACCAAAGAGGCTATGCCAATACATGAAAAGTATTTATTTTTATTTAAAGAGAAAAAAAAAACAGGAAAAAGGTAGAAATATTACAGAATTTCAAGAAAAGAAGATAAATAGTAAGAAATCACTAGTTCATACATTACACATTGTTCTTTTAGAAATAGTTATTCAAGTTACAGGATTAAAGCACACAAAGTAGGCACTAAATCAGTGAGAGTGCAAAAAATCTGTTCAACAATCCAACAAGAACCTAGAAATATGGTCATCAATCCCACACATCTAAACATATATGCAGCTATATCTTTTATAGCGCTTCCTATTTCCTCTTTTTTTCAATAGCAATTATACATTTTTAAAATTTTATTTAAAGAGAAGAAAAAAAGAAAAAAAAACAAAAAAGGGTAGCAATAATACAGAATTCTAAAAGAAAGAAAGAAAAAGGAGAATGAGAAAAAGCCCCACTAAGAAATCAGGAATTTGTAAATTACGTATTGTCATCTTGGATGTAGTTGTGCAAGTTACAAAGTTAAAGGGTACATAGTAAATATTCAAACAGTCAGACTACAAACAGTTTTACTCAAAGATCCAACAAAGATTCAGCAATATGGTCACCTATTTTACACACTCAAACATACATACAGTTATATCCCTTAGAGCACTTTCTTTTCCTCTCTAGAAAAGAGTTTTTAAAGCTGCTGAGAGAGGGAATAAGATTTGAATATATGAAGATCATTGGTGACCCACAAAAGAACTAAAACAGTGGGGACAAAACTGAGGCTGCCTTGGCTGGTGATGGAGTTTGTGGGAAAGATGAGAAATCAAATATCACGGAGTAGAAGGGGATGCAGAGCAAGGGAAAGTTCTGTTTGGATTGACATCTTTTTGGGATATGAGAAATACTAGAACATACAAGAATGCTAATGGGAATTATCCACTAAAAACAAGTGAAAGAAAGAAGGAAAGTGGTATTTGAAAAAAGTTACCTGAAACACTAATAAATAATTTTAAAATGAGGGTTACCTCTTCATATAGGAGGCAAGAAAGAGATGACTAGAAGATTGCCCATGGTACCCATTACCATGAGAGAAGACAATGTAGGAACTAGTATATCTTTTCTCTGTTCCTAGTGAACTAAGAGATCGGGTCACCTGGTTCGAACAGAAGAGGAAAGTTTGAAGCACGTGAACAAGCTGGTAACTGGTCACCACAGAGAATCTCAGTATTAAGTTATCATTTGAGGCTGGTGACCATTAATTAACAGTGGTCCCAACCTGCTCTGTGGAGAGGTTTTGCCCCGAAGTGCTCAGTTCCGGGGCTGCAAGCCCAAAGAAAACACACTGTCTGAGTCATCATTGCGGTTTGTAAGGTGAATGTGATGGAGTTAGAAAGGGCTCAGGGAATTGAGGGCATTCAGCAGAGTCATTAGACAGAGGGGCTGTGCAGCATGAGCTATTGACGGAGGGAAGTGAAGTCCTGAGGGTTAGTAGATAAAAATGGACTGATAAGGATAACAGATTGTAAGTCTCTGTGAGGACAAAGGATTGTCACAGAGAGACTGTTCCCAAAGGATAAAGGCGATAAGCAAGTAGGATCTATGAGAGAATGATTTTTCTTGTGGAGCAAGTTTCTGTGATGAACTCTGTTGAGTCTTTCAGTTTTCAAAATTTCCATGACTTCCGTTCTGTGTACCTGGCTATGCAGCAATGACACGCGTGGTCTTATTTGTCTCAGAACCACTGCTCTTCCCTTCCTTATTTGCCAGCAGCACTCCTTGTAAGTGGGTTGCACATAACCTGTTTCTGGAAGGCTTTGTGAATCTAATGTAGTGTTCTGAGGTTCGAGAACTCGTATAAGGCTCTTTCTGCATTTCCATGGGACAGCAAGAACCTTCGAAGCGGAAGAAATCCTGATGCTTAAACCAAATGTCGTTACTGCATCGTAAGAACTTACAAAGTGCAATATCAGTGTTGTGTTGTCTGCTGTCATTCTATATACTGGCTACCACACTGCTCTGTTCTCTTGATAGCTAACTATTGGGAGGTATGGTTTTCCCTTTTAGATCTTTGTGTGTGCTCTTGGCTGAAATAACCTCCTTCTTTTACCTCATGTTCTTCCTTCAAAGACTGCTCAAACGTTATCTGCTGTATGACCATTTCTGATCTTCCTTTTAGGCTTGCTACTTTGTTCATCTTCTGCCCCCTAAAGTAATTTTATACTTTAATTTTTTGTCTTACTCTTGACTGTCTCTTTACTTGACTGTGACTTTTTGAAGGCAAGAAATATGTTTATTCATCTTTGTATTTTAATGTCTACCCCAATTCTTGGCATATTTTAGGAGTTAAGCAAATATTTGTTTAAAAATTGCTGATAATATACTCATGAATTTCATTTGCCTTTTTATAAGGTATGTAGTCATTAATGGAAACTATGATATTATTAAATGACATAAAATTATAAGCTTGCAAACCGAATACTGCATTGTTCACAGTGATAAGAAAAGCATCACCAAACTCGTTGTATAATGAAGCAGATCTACAAAAGGGAAGGGAAGGTAAAACTCTTCAGCTGTAGCATATGGATATGAGCTAGAAGGTAAAGAAGAGGTAGTGTTGCAGTACTGCCTATTTAAGAGAAGCCCTAGAAGCACAGATTAGAATGCAGAATGGCAATCAGATTAAAAGGGCTGAGAGATCCTACACACATCCCTTAGGCTCAGAGAGCCTGGAGAGCCTCCCTGGGACTGCTGAGTGGAGAGGAGAACCAGACCTCCCACCACTGAAATAATAAGAGATAAAATGAAACCCACTTAGCAGATTTTAGAATTTTTATATGGACATAGAAACCTTCAAATTATTTATTTATACATAGTAATATCAAGCTCCATCTAGTGCCACTCCAAAGGGAACTCTTAAATAATCAAATAAAATGTTAAGGTTTCTCACTAGAATTATTTGGAGGGGGAAAAAAGACATAAAGGATTTCGAGATACTTTTTCCTAATAACATACTGTTAAATGGAATTTAAAAAATAGCTGTTTTGTTTTATTTAATATCAAAAGGCTCAATTTTTATTGAACAGAGTTGTACTTTTGTGTTGATTTTACAGAAGCCTAAATACATATTTTTCTATGTTTATGTCCTAAAAATAAGACATTTTCTAAGTGACAAAATCATTGCAATAAATCAGCTTTAACTCAAAGATGGGCTTACTTGTTTATGTAGTCTTACTTTATAATTTACCATAAACACTAATTTTAAATTAGCCACTTATGTTTAGCATACATGAGATGCTTTTAGACACATGAGATGCTTTTAATAATGGCAATGTTGCAGTAACACCAGCTTTATTTTGACTTTAAAAATATATTTTTTAACATAGTGGTTTAAACTATGAAGTCTGTTAACAGATTTCAGAGGGGGTAAATGAAGGATATTTTCTCACTTAGGGAAACTGAGGGAGATAATTTGATTCATCAGAGGCCATTGCCAAAATTTGGGAAGTAGATAGCTAAATTTATTTTTTAAAGCAAATTAATAAAAACAAATACATAATTAATAATATGGATTTGAGTGTATTGGTACTTAAATAGGTAGATTTTTATTTGTGTGTTTGTTTCTCCCAAAATTAAGAGATTCTAGGTTTGTTATTCTGGGAGATAAGGCGTCTGTGTGATTTCAGTATGTCAGCATGATCTTGGTTTTAAATGGGGAACAAAGGAGGAAATACAGAGAAATGCAAAAGAGTAGGTGGGATGTAAAGTGGAATAAGAAATAATTGAATGGTAGGATGGGGTGTCTGCTGGTTACTGTATGTGGCTGAAATTTCTGGGGTTCTGACATCACCCCCAGAGCTCAGGCTCACATCGCCCCATTTTCATGGAAGGCAAATAGAGAGACTCTTGATGAAAATGAAATAAACTGTTCACAGTCCGTTTATATTGATGCCACAGTGAAGCAGACCTCAGGAGCGCAAAGTTACACACAGTGGCAGCTGGCATGAACAATGGGCAAGCAGTATTCCGAGATGAAGGAAGGAAAGCAAACCTCAAATTCGGGTTTATTCATTACAGAAAAGGCACAACTGAAAACAAAAGTAGACCTGGAATAAGCTTTTTTGGTTTTCTCATTCCTTAGCAGAATGTGGCCAACTTTCTAATTTCAAAATGTCACTTTCAGACCATGTGCTTTCTAGTCTATTTGGGAATTCCTGGCCTTATTTAACTGCCATGTCGTCATTGTTTTCTACAGGGTACGAATTGCCTTCACTGAAAAGTTTTCATATCGTTAATGTCCTGGACAACCACATTTCTGTGCGTGACTCATACTCCGTCGTCATGTTCCCTGACTTTTTACATCTCCTGATGCTCAATTTCCCTCCTTTTCAGTCATTCAGTGCATGGTCAGAATTGATAGGTGCCATCTGTTCACAGCGTAAAATACACGTCCAGTTTCTTACTAAACCCTTACTGCCCGGGTGCTGGTCCTTCTGCATTTGCCTCTACTCTTCAAATTCCCCACAGTCCAGGCAGAAGAACTGATTGTAGATCCTGTGTAGATGGAGCGTCACCGTGACTGACCATGTTTTTTTGCTGGGGCAGCTGCTCAGTCATTCACACAGTCACACGGTGTTTTCAAGCTGTTTGTCATCCACGATCACACACAAATTTATCAACACCGGAAATCTGACCTCTGAAACTAAAGGCCCCTAACTCATGCTCAAAGCTCTCCCCACTGTCTTTCCATGTTTCTTACGCCCTTGCTCTTCTTTCCTTTTCCCTCTACTCTGCTGAGCTTGTTACTCGCTTGAACACTTTTCTTTTTACCAGTTTTTCTCTGTTTCCACATACTTCTCTGTTAAATCTTAGTCTGCTATTATAACTCCTTTCTCTGTGACATCATCTCTTTTATTACCTAGTCCTGCTACCACATCTTCTTTGTAAAATTCCAGTTATATGCACAATCCATCTCTTTAATCTTAACAACCACCTAAATTTTGGAAAGAGCTAGAGAAAATCAAATAAGCATGAGTATTGTTGTGGACCTTCATATGGCCTTGTGGTTTTTACAAGTCATTGCTCAGCTCCCTTATCCCTTATTACTTATTCCAAATTCTTAGCAATCTCCTTTCCTGCCAATCTTGCTTTGCAGGATAGCTCTTTCATTTTCACAATACATTTTATCTTAATTTTAGAGAGAAAGTTGATAGTCTCTGGAAGTAATATATCCATATTTATATTTTGCTACCTGAGGCTTATGGAATGTTGACTGCTTCTTCATGTTTCTTTCAGAGTCAAATGAAGATTAACATTTTACTCCAAGACCAGAATCCTATCATTGTGTTTTATCTTTATTTTATCCTTTCATATTTCCTTTCATATTCTCTCCCATCAATGGTTCTGTCTTTCTTCCTCTTCCCTATATAGTTCCTGTAAGTTTGAATATATTCCTTTATTAAAAAAGAAAACCTAGTTCTTTTTTACATTATGACTTTTTGCCATGTAATTTGTTTTACACCGTCATTTTTTGCAGTTCCCATTCATTCTTCAACCTCCCAAGGATTCATTTTTTGTAGTCATTGGAGCCATGCATATCTTGATCACACACAACTATCACAAAGAATCAACAATAGGTATCTTATTTTGCTAAAAAGCTTCCTCATAGCAAAATAAAGTATCAACTAAGTGAAAAGACAATTCATAAAGCAGGAAAAAATATATGCCAGCTGTTCTCCAGACAAAGTACTAATGTCTAGAACATATACAGAACTTAAAAAAAATAAGATTCTCTAAATCCAAACACACAATCCAAAAATGGGCATCTGAGATAAAAAGACACTTCTCAGAAGAAGCACAAATGGCAAATAAATATATGAAAAAATGTTCAACATCACTGAACATTTGAGAGATGCAAATTAAAACAATGCTGAGATTCCATCTCATTCCAGGAAGAGTGGCTATTATTTAACAATAACAACAAAAACAAAAAAACCCACCCCCAAATCAAAAAACACTACCTACTTATAGATACTAACAGGGCTGTAGGGAAAAAGGAACCCTTCTGCACTGTTGGTGGGAGCACAGGCTGGCACAACCATTGTGAAATCAGTGTGGAGATTCCTCAAAACAGTAGCAATAGAGGTTCCTTTTGACCCATCCATTTCCCTTCTGGGCATCTTTACAGAATTAAAAACATCATACCACAGTGATATATGCACACCCATGATTGTAGTGGCATGGTCTGTACAAGCTAAAACTTGTAAACCACACAAATGCCAAAAAACCAATGAATAGATTTAAAAAGATTATCGTTCTCTTTGTATGGAGGAGTACGACTCACTTATAAAGGATAAATTGAGGACATTTATAGCTAAATGGATGGACCTGGAGACTCTAAGTGAAATAAATCAGACACATGTGTATAAATATCAGATTATCTCCTGTGTGAGAAACTGATTATGTAAATAAGAATAAAAATGTACAATAGATATTGTGACAAAGGAGGAAACTGTTCAAAACAAAAAGATAACTAGGGATGGGGTAGGAGGAAAGGAAGGAGGAGAAAAAATGAGAAGAGGATAAAATGAAAACGCAGTTTTGTGAACAGTCAGGAGAAGGGTTTTAAAAGGAGAGATGGGAATGGGAAAAAAGAGGAATCAGAATATGTCATGTATAGATATAAGTTCTCCATATGAATATGATCATTTTGTATACCTGAGTTGTACCAATGAATTGAAATAAATAAGAAAACCACATTTATCCATGTAATGTTTAAAATTTTTTTATTATTTTATTTTTAAGAGAATAAAACCAAACAAAATAGAACAGAATAAAATAAATCAAAACAAAACAGTGAAAGGGATACAGGACTTCAAAACAAGATAATAGGAAGTCAACAGTGGCTGCCATAATGCTTCTTGTTATCTTCAAAATCGCTACCCACACCATCAGACCTAATAAAACCAAACCAAACAGAACAGAATAAAACCAATCAAAATAAAAGGATGAAAGAGATACAGGGCTTCAAAACAAGATAATAGGAAGTCAACAATGGCCACCATAATATATATTATAATATTCAAAATAGCTGCCTATGCCATCAGATATAATAAAATCAAACCAGACAAAATGGAATAAAACCAAATCAAACAAAACAATGAAAATGATACAGGACTTTAAAACAAG
Source organism: Hydrochoerus hydrochaeris (assembly GCA_004027455.1). Lineage (NCBI taxonomy): Eukaryota > Metazoa > Chordata > Mammalia > Rodentia > Hydrochaeridae > Hydrochoerus > Hydrochoerus hydrochaeris. The sequence goes on from PVLA01000482.1 coordinate 262,534, forward strand.
CTAATAGGGAATTAACAATGGTTACCAGCTTCCCTTTTTAGACATTTCTTTCCCTTTCACCTTCACAATATCTATTGCACATCTTGGATCCCACTAACTCTTTCAGTCTTTTATACTAGGGAGACAACTTGATGTTTACCGATGTGAGTCCAAACCATTTCACCCAAGAGAATCCATTTACCTACAAAAGCATAGTGATTACCCTTCTTTGTAGTTGAGTAGCTTTCCATTGTATAAAAATGCTGTATCTTTCTTAACTATTCTGCATTTGATGGGAAAATGTCCCTACTTTTTTCCGATTTCTTGTCACATAGAGCATTGTTTTTTCTCTTTTGACTCAGTCTATAAATTTGCATTCAGATTAGTATGATTCTTGGACCTTGCGTTGCTTTTTATTGGTGAATTGAGGCCATCCTCGGTAATGGTTGTGGTCAATATGCACTGGTTAATCTCTGCCATACTTTTGTCTTGCCTTTGGCTTTCTCTTTTTCTTCTCTATTCAGTTGTTTGCCCTGCTTAGTGATCAACTCTGCTGCTGTTCCTGGAACCATGGTCATTTTTATCTCTCTCTAGAATGTCCTTCAGTTCTTTTTGTAGGCTTGGTTTGGTGGTCATGAATTCCTTTGATTGTTCTGTGTCATGGAAGCATCTTGCTTCTCCATTAATTTTGAAAGATAGTTTTGCAGGGTACATCATTCTGGATTTTAAGTTCTTTTAATTCAGGACTTGAAATACTTCACTCCAACCTCTTCTTTACTTGATGGTTTGTGTTGAGAAGTCTGTCATGATTCTGATGAGTCTTTCTTTATAGGTGATCTGTTTCTTTTCTCTAATATCCTTTAATATTCTGTTCTTGTGCTGAATTTCTGGAATCTTGATTTTTATATGTCTGGGTGTAGATTTATTTGGATTATGGCTAACTGGAGTTTTACATGCCTCACTTATCTGTATGGTAGTCCTTTTCCCATGCTTGGGAAGTTTTTGCTATTACTTCTGTAAAGAATGATTTTATGTTCTGTCTTGACTCCTGCTTTTGTTTGACACCTAATCACTGTTAAATTATTTTTGTATGTGTGTCATATCGTAGCCATCAAATTGTTATTTCCTGGTTCCTTGTTATTTTTAAGAGATCTTTCCTTTTCTAATCACTAGCTGCCATCTTATCGTCAATGTCTGAAAGTCTATTTTCCGTTTCTTTCAATTGGTTTTGCCAGCTTTCAATGGAGTTTTCAACTTCCGGGATATCTCTTTAAGCCTATTTCATGCATTCGAATGCTTCTCTATATTGTTCATTCAAGATTTCCCTCATTCTCCTATGCTCCTCTTATTTTTTTATCTATATCTTCTTTAGATATGCCCAGTAACCCTTTTATTATGTTTATCATTTCTTCTTTTACTTGAGATATTATTTCTGATCTGATTTCTTTTAGTGTCATAGTTTCTTACTTCAGTTGCCATCATCCCAGACATTTCTTCCACGTCTAAATCTCCTGGACTTGTTGTTTGGAATGGAGGCCAGAAGTTGCCTTTTGCCCCTTCATCTTGACATTTTCCTGGGTTCTTCCAGATGAGTAGGTTGTGGGATCCTATGAACTCCCCATGTTGGCTACCCATGCACGGTGTAAGGAGATGAGTCAGGCACCTGAGTTTCTCCTAACCCAGTTTCCCTGGGGAAGCAGTGGGGTGCAGGGTTGACTTCTCTAGACACTCAAGACTTCTTCAAGGCATAGCTGGAATGTTCTCCTGGCCCACCATGGCTACAGGTGCTGGAAGGTAATGGTGGCCATCGGGCCACCATTGTAGGGTCAGGGCTGGCTGCCACTTCTGGCCTGCACTGGCTACCCATAGGAGAGTCCCGATGGTGACCGGCGTGCACAGGGGCCTGAGCTGGCTGCTTCTCTCCACCCATGGTGGTTACCCACCTCCGTGTGATATCTTTATCTGTAATATTTTTATGAGCTATTTGTGATGGTGCTAAAATTAATAATAAGATTCTTTATGGATACTGTGCTCAGCTTTTTTCTTATATTAGCTATTCTACTCATCAAAATTCCTGATCACTCCCCCACTTTATATGTAAGAGGGGAAACAACTAGCACATGTCATACAAAAATTAAGAGAAAAAGTTAGACTTCAAACCAGCTTATCCCACCTCAAAGGCCAGGGTTGTAGCTGTATAACTCAACCTTAGGTATCCAAATTTTATATTTCTTCCATTATTTTCCTAATTAATTGCTCACAGCACATATTTAATTACCCATAGCAGATGCAAAAACAGAAAACTTGAAGTCATCCTCAACTCTTCCTTCCTCCAGACAGTGAGTCCCAAGTTCCAAATTCTGCTAAATCTTTGTAATCCTGCTATATCTTTTCCTCATGATTATCCCCTTGTTCAGTGGTAGTTACTCAGTTCCCTTCCTGTCCCATTGGAAATGTTTCTCTGTTGGATGATGTAACTCCTGTTCATCCTGGTGTTCTCCACTTTAGTTTCCAGAACAATATATCTTCATGTACTGTGTAGCTGATTGGTTTACTCCTCTGATAAATCCCTAACAACTCCCCATGTCCGGCAGCACTGCTTCTCAAAATGGGTTTTGTGTATCACCTTCATCAAAATCACCCAGCAGTCTTGTTATCAAGGAGATTCTCAGGAATCCTAAGTTAAAATTAGTGATAGCATTTTTAACATGCTCATTATGTGATTCTTTTTCACAATCAAATTTGTCTCAAATAGAGACATTAAGCACAAACACTTTAAAATTGCTTATAAACATCAGTGACTGACTCTGGCTTATCTCCTGTCCCTCAATTTTTGTATTCCCCCACTATACTCTACACTTTGGTAAAGACAGACTTGTTTTAACCCCCACACTTCTGCCACTGAGTGTTGGTGACTGTATGTGCTTTGTCTTATATGTGAATGGCCATTCTCTATACATCTGGCAAGTCGCCGTGTGTATCTATGGAAATAACGTTTGCTGAACACTTTAAGTCCTCAATAGACTGAAGGTTTCTCCTAGGAGAGTGCCAACCACTCAGTCATAGGAAGTAACCCACAAGTTCAAGACGTGTGCAAAACTAAGTTTTGGATTAATAAATGTAACTAATATTAACTTATGTGGTGATTAAACTTAACTGTTAATTGTTTGTTTTGGGAGCCACCTGGGGATACTAACGCACACTTCTCGGTGTGTCTGGTGGGTACTGAGGGTGTGACCTTGGGGGCTATATTTGGCCTCTGGTGCCTTCTCTGTCACCTTTTCTTTGTGCTTGGCTTCCTGGTTGCTGTGAACTGAGTGGTTTTGTTCTACCATCTGTCACAACTCCTGCCTTGGAGCCAACTGATCAGGCAGGGACTGAGTCCTCCAAAATCATGAGTCAAGTAAATCTCTCCTTCTTTAAGTTGTGAGTGTCAGATATTTTGTCCCAGTAATGGGGAAGCTGACTAAAGCATTTAATATGCTCTTCACTGGTGCTTGAATCCCTTCAGCAATTTTTTTCTGTGGTTCCTGACTAATTGCTTGATTGACAATTCACATAAGCTTTTTGGAAGGCAGTTTCACATTTGCTAGTATCTTTACCAATGAGCACACCAATAGAAGTGGACTTCAAAAAAGCTATTTTGGTCACAGACTGAAAGCTCTAATCAGAAAATGGTAGAAGGAGTAATTTAATTGAAATCTCTAAGTAGTCTGTTTATACTGATTTTTCAAAACCCTCTATAACATGAACAATGCAGGGAAGAGGATGCAGGTAAGCATGCTTATACAGTGGATATTGAACTAATCATTACTCTACATAACGATTTTGTGTATGAACATATAATATTACCTTTACAGGTAAGAAAATAGCTGCTCATTGATAAAACAGACTTATAAAAGTCACCCAGCTAGCAGGCAATAAATCTGAAGTTTAAATGTAGGTCCCTTCCTTTTATCACCACCTAAGTTGTCTGACTTGGGACTATGTGTATATTGAAATTTTGTTTTTATAAATAAAATTTTCTTCAGATATTTTTACCCCTTGTGGAGAGTAGAAATAGTCTATTGAGTTTTTCCAATAAAAAAACAATTTCTACCCATGACATCAACTAGTTGGATCTCTCACTATTCAAGTTTTAGAAACCAACATAAGGATAATTTTTTTATGATTTCCCTATTGGTCCTTTAGGCTGTTGGCCGTACAGAGAAGAGTAATATATTACCAACTACTTAACAAAAGAGCTGCTTAATGTTAACATCTATTTGCCATATTGGGTAACGGACCATGATGAAAGGGAAAACAGTCTGGGGGTTAAAAGCACATCCTTCCTCTCCCTGCCTCTCCAGCACCCACTGCCTTCCCATACCCTGCTTCCAGGAAACTGGGACAGCTGGTTATCCATCTCATTTCCCTAGCAGTTGCATGCTGGCTCTGTCACCAAGCTGTGCATTTGCTAGAACAGTTGATTTTCTTCGTGAGACTGATGGAGGAAAAGAAGTACCGTACATTGTTTTCCTTAAGGTTCATTGTGTGCGTGTGGGGCTGTGCGTGTGCGCGTGTGTGCGTGTGCGTGTGCGTGTGTGTGTGTGTGTGTGTGTGTCTGTGTCTCCTTCCTAAATCAGGGGAAACTATTAGGAGAGAGCCAGATCTTTTTAATGAGCCTAGAGGTAATGCAAAATTCATGTTCTTTCACCTGCGGCTGGGTGAAGCTTGGTGCACAAACAAAAAGGGGGGGAAGGCAGGAAAGGTCTGTTATTTGTAATTTTGCTGAAGCAGGTACCCTTGGTGGTTACCAGGCATCCTGACCCACTTGTTCATTTTTTAGGAAGAAGTGGATACTTTCAATGGGAGAAATTCAAGCATCAGATTTGCTCCTTGGAGCATTAATAAAAGGGCTCAGTTAGCTTCATCTCATTATTTTACTATGAGTATTGACTTTGGCCTAGAGTCATGTATAGATAAAATGGTGCAAGGGCTTGTCCTAAGTGATTACTCAGAATTACAAATCATTTCACGTGTAACTGAATCCTGCAGTCTAGCTGGCACCCTGCCCCTTGCTCCCCCACCCTTCTCTAATAGCAGCGCAAATCCAGCTTTGTCTGAAGAGGCAATTAATCTTATTCACTGAAAGCTGAATTTTAATTCACCAGCATGTGGAGGACATATTTGCCTATCACACAGAATTAGTTTAACAGAGAATTAAAAAAATACCGAAGGTCTTGAATTATTGGGCAGAGAAAATATCTCACAGATACATTCCTTTATGAGCGAGCTACATACTTACATATAAGCTTCTGTTTTGTAAGAATAACTCTATTAGAGTAAACTTGATTTGTTTTGTATTTGTAAATGGTTTATTATGTTTTATTTTGTGTAAGGAAACCCACAAGATAAGTGTGTTTGGTGGAAAATGAACATAAGGTGAGAGATATAAATTTGAGTTTTCTAGTGATTCTAAAAGGCTATTATTTTTAAGGGCACAGTTTAGAGAAGATAAGAAAAATAAAGGGATGTATAAAAATCCTAGACAGCCTCCATACATCCAAATCAAATCCTGTAGAAGGGTAAGTGTTAGGGAATGAAATAGACAGCTCTACCATCTCTACACTGGAGTCTATCACGTAAAATCTGTTAGGCAAATATTGTGTTTCCTCAGTATTTCTGCTGCACTGTATTTTAACAATTTCCCCTGAGCAAGAACCCAGCATTTTGTCTGAGGTTTGTTTCACATGTAGACAAAGTATAAAAAAATTCCTGAAGCACTTTCTTAGTTCAAGAGATCTGGACATGAATATGATTTAATGCATGTCCATGCTCAGTTAGATATCAAATTCCCATAAGGTCAGAAAATACATTTCCTCCTGTTTTGTGCTTACATTTAACACAACATTCCTCAGAGGCTGCATTATGATACAGGCAGATATCAAAACATGTAGCTATTTCCTCCTCACTGATAGAGAATCTAATACCAAACAAGAATGCAGACGATCTTATATGCCAAATAATGAATAGAAGGGCATGCATCTTTAAAGCTTTACTCTAAGAGAATTAGAAAGATGTTACTGGTTTTCTGTGCTCTCTTCTCCAGTCAAGATTGTCTAATACACTTCTAACATGTATTCTTCCTTCCTTTCTTCCAGCATTGTACAAGTGAACATAAAATAATGAGATGAGGACTCAGAGAAATGAAGAATGCTTTACAGAATTTGTACCTATGCTCTGAGAATTTTTTTCACCGTTGATGGGTGTGGAGTGGAAGTAGATATGTGCAGGGAATCTATTAGATTAAGTGTGCCAAATGGTCACCAAATGTCATGACATAACTAAATAACTAAGCATCGGCTGTAAAGTCACAATGCTTTATTACCTAGTAGAGCCATTTGCAGTGCTAAACCTGGCAATTATTCTTGAAGAAAACAATTTAAAAATTCAAGGTTTTCACATTAGTAACAGAAAATATTTCTTTATGTAATGTCAATGCCATAAAGACAGACTTTTTGAAGCCCCTGTGTAAACTTTATATAATGCTTAGAATTTAAATTTCATAGGCTTGGAATTGGAATACGCAAAATCCCAGAAAAACATATTTCCAAATAAGCATGTGCAAACATTCAAGACATGAGCAAAGCTTTGTGCATAGAGCAGTATCCCCTCATTATTTAGTTACTTAATATTTTGTGATCTTTGCCATTGTACATGGTGGTCAACTATATTTTCAGACAAGTCATCTTTGCAACTATTTTGGCTATTTTAGGGTCAGATCTTCATCCAGTACTATTACTGTTTGATCAAAGGATAGAAAAAACAATGGAAAATATTCAAATATTCCATACACACAACATCCAGTTATCCTTCAAAAGATGCAAGGTTCTGGTCCTGATGAGACTCTAAATTCTTAATGAGAATTTCTAATGAGTATTAGAATTTTAATAATACTTTAATAAGTGAGTAAATTTTAATAAGTGAGTATATTTGTGTGGAGAATTATTCTTTCCATGCACCTCCAAACTCTATTTATCAAGATAAATTTAAACAAGGTTTTTATGAAGTAAAAAAATTTACCAGAGTCATAGTCAACAATGTTCCAGCCAAGATCTTTACTGAGCAGTTTTCATTTTTCCCTGCATGGCTGGGAAATGGAGATCCTATGTGATATGCATTATATAATTTGCTCAAGATCAAGGAGACATTATTTGAAGGGCTATTTTGATCCAGGAGCCCATGTGTTAAACTATTTTGCCTCTTTATAAGCTATAAAAAATAACTCAATAGTTTAAAAATTAAATTTATCAAAATAGCAGAAATAGAACAAAATGTCTAGATTCTGTCATTCAAAGTAGTAACTGAATATTTAAATTATTCCTAAACTTCTTTTCCAGCAACCCTGCAAGTACATTTTGAGAGCCTAAAACTTATCTTAGGCATTCTACAATACATCAAGCCAGGTTCCTGGATTCACAACTATAAAATAAAACATGTTTGTTAAATTTATTTTCAGTGACATTAGAGTGTTTTACTTTGCAATTCAATAGAAACCTCAAAAATTCTAAAGAATATGGTAATTTTAGGCATTACAATAATTTTGATGCCCAGGATCATGAGGTTGGCTAATACAATAATTCAACTGCATTATGTAAGATCCAGAATCAATTCCTTTTCCCACCCTACAGTTCTCAACATGATAACTACTGTTGCTATTGGCATAAAAATGGCCATTCAGTTCCGCTCCAGTATGATATCTCCTTACTCTTGGAGGTAGAAAATTCAATTAATTTACCTTGTATATTTTTGTTAAAGAAATCTGTTCCAGAAGAAGGGTATCTAGAATACATCTTTTTACATATCATAAATGATCTTCTAGAAATTGATCACATTTACTTCAAGCCAACTCCTGATAAGGGGAATGGACCACTTCTCTCTGATTAACTTAGACTGATGTTTTGACAGAGTCATATTGGGTGAGAGAACACAATCAAATCTCTGCTATGGTGGCACTTTCAAGGGTGTAAGCTCCACAGTATTCCTCATGCCAATACAGTGCCACAGAAGTAGAAGCAAAACACGTAGGAATCAGGAGGTCCCTTCCATTTCTCCACTACACAGATTCGCCTCATGCCAGCTGGCAAAGGACAAATGTTCAGGATCACAAGCAGACAGTGAAGGATGCCTTTGGAGACGAAAGGCACTAAACTGATAACTGGCACTATTGGGTTGGTGTTAAATCATAGCTCTTTGCTATGACATTGATGAGACGAAAAACCCATCCCAAATTAATTGAAAAATTCCTTTCATACAAAATATTTAGAAAATTAGAAAACAAATTAGAAAGTCATATAGATTTGAAAACAACAGCAATTTTTTTCAAATTACAGAAATATGTTACAAGCCACTATGTTATTTTGGGATCTTTTGGTAGTTTTAAAAACATATAAAATGAATTGAAGATCAGAAATTGGGAATGATTTGGAAACAGAAGAAACCTAGAATAGCAAAGGCAATTCTAGGCAACAAAAGCAAGGCAGGAGGCATCTCAATTCCTGACTTGAAACAGTACTATAAAGCCACAGTGATAAAATCAGCTTGGTACTGGCAGAGAAATAGACAGATTAGAAGACGCAAGCACAACTACAAAGACACTCAGCCACCTGATATTTGACAAAGGTGCTAAATATGTCCACTGGAAGGATAGTCTCTTTAATAAATGGTGTTGGAAAAATTGGCTCTCTACATGCCGAAAACTGAAACTAGATCCATACATATCACCATGCACAAAACTAAGTTCTAAATGGATCAAAGACCTCAATACTAAAACAGAAACACTAAATCTACTGGAAGACAAGGTAGGTAGAAGTCTTGGAGACATAGGGGTAGGCAGAGAATTCATGAACCAAATGCAAACTGCATGGGAAACACTTCAAAGAATCAACAAATGGGATCTCACATTATTGAAAAGTTTCTGCACTTCAGAGGAAATCATCAACAGAGTGAAAAGAAAACCAACAGAGTGGGAAAAAATTTTTACCAGCAACCCCTCAGACAAAGGACTTGTGTCCAAAATATATAAAGAATTGAAAAACATCAAGCCCCCCAAATTCAAAGACCCTCTCCAAAGATGGGCATCTGAGATGAACACACAGTTCTCAGAGAAAGATATACAAATGGCAAATAAATACATGAAGAAATGTTCATCATCACTGGTCATTCGAGAAATGCAAATTAAAACAGCATTGAGATTCCACCTCACTCCTGAAAGAATAGCTGCCATCAAGAAATCAACTGATAACAAATGTTGGCGAGGCTGCAGGGAAAAAGGAACACTGCTCCACTGTTGGTGGGAATGTAGACTGGTGCAACCATTATGGAAATCCATATGGAGAATTCTCAGAGGATTGGGATTGGAAGCCCCATTCAATCCAGCTATCCCCCTTCTGGGTATTTTCCCCAAGGAACTGAAAAGTTCATATCACAGTGATATATGTGCACCCATGTTCATAGCTGCACAACTTGTGATAGCTAAATCCTGGAAACAACCAAGATGCCCATCAACTACAGAGTGGATGAAAAAGATGTGGCATTTTTATACAATGGAATATTACTCAGCTATAAAAAAGATGATCTTGAGGCCTTCATAGGTAAATGGAGACAACTTGAGACTATCCTCATTAGTGAAATAAATAAGAATCATATTTATAAATATCATATTGTGTCTCTAGTGTAAAAAGTAAATAAGAACTACAAGAGTAATAAAACCAAAACGTATAATTGCTG